>JAADVR010000905.1:0-12967 GCA_023335855.1 Pythium scleroteichum
ATCCGCGGCCATCCAGTCCGCAATGCGGTACGCTATCGTGGATTTCCCAAACTGGCGAGGGCCATAGAGCAGACACAGTGGGCGGCCGCGACTTCCCTCCCTCGAAAACCCGGCCTGAATGTCGTTAAACGCGGCAATGGTTTCCATCGGAACCGAGAATTCATCTAGATGCAGCGGTCCTGCATACGCGATTCGCAAATTCACCCTTCGCTTCTTTGTCGGAACCAACGCCGGAAACTGGTCCGATGCTGCGTGTTGTTCGGTCGGAACCACCACCAACACATTTACAGGGCCATTTCCTGCTGCTTCCTCAACTTCATCCACTTCTCCAACTTTCTCATTAGATAGCCCAACGAGGTGGAGTTTCGCTCGTGCAACATCCAGATGCTTCAGGCCATTGGTGCCACTCACAAGTTTGACGTCGTTTTCAGTCAGCCACGCGTCGTCCTTCTTGGCCAAGTACAGCTGAAGCTTGCTCGCCGCGAAGTCATACTTCTGCTTTTCCGCGATCGCGTCCTTCAAGCCATCAACCGAGTCACCCTCATCGACCTGCACAGAGAACGCGCTCCCTGCCGCTCCAACCACCGCACAGAAGAGCTTCACCATTTTCCTTTCGGATTCTGACTGCGTTCTCAGCTTATACCTCACTTTCAGGGTTTATTTTTAATGATGGCTTCCGAAATATACCTTAACCGAGGTTGAAATCTTGGTTGAAGAACCGGTTCCAGGTGTGCAGGTACCGGTACAGTTGGTGGCTTTGTGGCGTGTCCATCAAAGGTGGTTAATAACCGCCATAACCAGGTTATGGCCACAGGCTGATGGAAAGGGACGAAAATAGTGCGGGGAAGGCTCACTTCCACCGAGCCAGATCCGACGGCGACTGATCTGACGACGACAATAATAGTGGCTGTGTTCCATGTCCCTCCACTGGTCTCTCAGTTGGTCCCTCAGTCTCGCCAACGCCCAGGAAGCTTGGACGCAGTCATATACGATAACTAAATAACATATTTACAGTTCCCGATTTTGCATGTGCTGGTACATCACTCTCGATGTGGACGCCAACGCCGGATCGCCAGGCCGAATGGACACGACAACAATGGATAGACCCTGCGAGTCATGTGGGGATGTAGGAGAGCAAACTTCGTGTTGTTTTTCTCATGCGAACACAAGTTGTCTTTGGTGAGGAAAGAGCGAAAAAGGAATATAAAAAAACCATCCTGACAATAAATACTCGTGCCTTCTGGACAGACCTTCTGGGGGAGCGAAGGCTTACTGGGAAGCTTGGAACTCGGAGAGAGAGATAGAGAACGAGATGGAGAGGTTGAGTTTGA
Source organism: Pythium scleroteichum (assembly GCA_023335855.1). Classification (NCBI taxonomy): domain Eukaryota; phylum Oomycota; class Peronosporomycetes; order Pythiales; family Pythiaceae; genus Pythium; species Pythium scleroteichum. The sequence continues at coordinate 1,332 of JAADVR010000905.1, forward strand.
GGTTGAGAACCGTCACTCCACGCTCTCTCGTCTCTCTCGGCGCTTGGCTACACGCGGCCGAGCGCGCGCTGCGTCGGGTACTTCTTGTCGCACGACTGGCACAGGAAGAGCGGCTCGTCGGCGTCGAGCTGGCTCGCTGAGGCGGAGCAGAGCGCGCAGTGGAGGCTCCAAAAGTCGGTTTGCGCGAGGTGGTCGTCGAAGACGCCCATGTGCGCAATGTCGCTCGTGCTGGACGGGCTGGGCTTGCGCACCGAGGCCTTGGAGGCGAGCGCGTCCGCGAGGTGGTCCTCCACGTCCGAGGCTGGAGGCGACGTCGTCTTGACGTGGAGACGCTGCTTGGTCTTGGCCGAGCGCGGCGACGTCTTGCTGGCCGTCGGCTCGGGCTCGACGTGCTTAACTGGGGCTTTCGCTGGACGTGCGCGAGGCGTCGACGCTGCGGGCTTGGCGTGGTCGTTCCTGGCGCCGTTGCGCGGCGTGCTCTTGGCGGCTACAAATTCCAACAAGCCACACACAGCGTTAGCGCGAGCGAACCACAAGAAAACGCGAACGCGCCAACACCAACGTACACTGTATCCGCTTCTTGGGCCGCTTGGTGGCCTGCTCGTCGTCCGAGCTGTCGCTCGAGGGCGAGTCGCCGCCCGACTGTTCATGCGCCGTCTTGCGCAGGAGGAACGCCAACTGTTGGCGCTCGGTCATGAGGCTCGGATCCATGTGCAGCAGGAAGTCGTCGCCGAGGTTGTCGTCGCTCATGGAGCGCGTCCGGCTGTGGGCGCCCAGGCCGCCGTGGAGAGATCGCGGTCGCTTGGCGCGCATCATCGTGGCTCGTCGACTGGCTTCTCGAAGGGTGCGGGGCGGGCTAGCTGTTACCGCCGCTCGATCATTCACGTCGCGACTGGCCTGCTCGCTGGCGTTGGGATTCGCTGGACTCTGGACTCCGAACTCGCGCTCTCCGGACGTGGCAGACTCTGGATTTCTCGCGGCCCGCTGGCACTTCTCCTCGGGCGTGGCGCCAGGTCTCCCTTGCGCGCCTTCTTTCGCGAGCCACAGGGGTCGGTCCGCACCCCTTGCCCGTCCAACAAAAACCAACGCTCACGGCCGAAAAAACCGAGCCGAAGCGACCGCCCAGTTGCACATCCACACGAATAAAACCCTGCGCCGACGGCGAATCCGGCCAGCTGATTGGCACGCCCACCAGGCGCGAGTGATTGTGGCCAGCGGCCACGCCGCACAAGAGTCATCCGCGATTCGGGCCGATGACGCGACCCGACCCGTCCGCACGTCACACATGGACGGCTTGGCGATCAGGGTTACAGCTTGGTGCACCTCTTCTCCAGCCAACGCGCGCTGATTGGTCCTTCTTGGCTACCCATTTTGTTAATAAAACCACAAGGGGTAGGGCTGTTTCTTCGAGCGACAGGGCACTTTCAGCCACAAACCCTGGTCCTCCCAATCTAGAACGCCAACCATCCCCATCCTACAGTTTATAAAAAGGTTGCTTTTGCAGTTTCTCACATTTCGTGTAGCCATCGATTCTTAGAGATCTCAGCGCGGCGCGTACACCTTGCCGTCCTTGCCCCGCAGCAGCCCGATCTCCTGCTTGAGCGCCTCCACCTCGCGCGCCTGCAGCTTGACGACCTTGACGAGCTTGCTGCGCTCGCGCATCTCGCGCTCCTGCTCGGCCGACTCGTCCTCGAGCAGGTGCTGCCCCACGTCGGCGTGGTTGAGCTCCTTCTCGAGCGCGAGCTGCCTTGCGTTGAGCTCGGCCACGCGTCCGAGCAGCGCCGTGTTCTGCTCCGTGGCCTCGAGGATGCGCCGCTTGAGCTGCGTCTGCGCCTGGCGCGCGCGTGCGAGCTCGCGCTCGGCCTCGACCTCCTTGACGCGCACTTTGGCCTGCAGCTCGCCCACGTTGCTCGTGTCGCACGCCTTGTCCAGTAGCTCGAGGTCGATGAGCTGGCCGAACTTGAGCATCTGCAGCTGCTCGCACTTGTGTTGGATGAGCGCGATCGTGTCCTGCTGCGTCTTCTTCTCGCGCGCCAGCACGCTCTGCTGTCGGTGGAGGTCCTTGAACTGCTGCCGCAGGCTCCTGTTCTCGCGCTGCAGACTCTCGATGCGCTCGGCCAGCGCCTCGAACGACGCCAGCGAAAACACGAGACTGCCGCCGGCCTGCTCGGGCAGCGCCCACGTGCGCGCGTCGCTGCGCGCGAGGCACCGCACCTGGGCCTTGCTCAGCGCGAGCACGACGTCGAGCTGGTTGAACCGCGTCTGCTTCTCGCTCTGGAACGCCTGGATGTCCTGCTCCGTGGCCTGCAGCTCCTTGTCGATCTGCCGCTGCTTGGCCACCTGCCGATCGTTGCTCTTGCGCAGCTCCTCCACGGCCTTGGCCAGCTCGCTCGTCGCGTCGTCCACGTCGGCGCGCCGCTCGCGCAGCGCCAGCACTTTCTCGTAGAGCTGCAGATCGCACCCGGGCGGGCACACATCGTCGTCGCCGTCGTCGTCATCGTCGTCGTCGTCGCCGTAGTCGCCGTCGTCGTCCTCATCGTCGTCTTCGTCCTCGTCCTCATCGCGCGTGCCGCCGTCGCCGTCGCGCGCCGGGTCGCCGTCGTCGCCGCCGCCGTCTTTGCCGGCGGCGGCCTTGCGCTTCGGGCGCTTGATCTTGCGCTTGAAGATCTTCTGCAGCGCCGCGAAGCTCGCGTGCTGCGCGTTCGCGCCGCCGCCGGTCACGAGCGCCAGGAACTCGGCCTGGATCGCCTTCTCCTGTCGCGCCCACTCCTCGGCCTCTTTCTTCTTGGCGCCCATGCTCTCCTGGATGTCGTGGATCTCGCCCACGACCAGCGCCTTCTCGCCCTTGCTCTTCTCCAGCTTGGTGCTCAGCAAGTTCTCGCGGCTCTCAAACTGCTCCAGCAGCACGAGCTCGCTCAGCAGCGTGAAGAGCTTGAGCTCGCACTGCTTGAACACGACGTCCAAGTGCATCTTCTCGCGCCGCAGGTGGGCCACGGCCTCGTCGAACGCCGCGATCTCGTCGCGCTGCTTGCGCCGCAGCCGCTGCAGCTCCTGGCGCAGCAGGTACGTGCGGATCGCGCGCTCCTCGGCGTCTGCTTTCGTCGCCGTGTCTCCTGCGTCCACGGCGATGTGTCGCACGCGCAAGGCCGTGGCGTCGGCTACGTCCGTGGCGCCCAGCCGTCGCGAGACCGCGGCGATCGACCGGTCCGTGAGCTCGACGCGCTTGCCGCCGATCGTCTGCTCGCTCGGCAGGTCCTGGACGCTGCTGCGACGCCCGCCGCTCGCTGCTGCCTCCGGCGCCACCGACTCGGCGCGGGCGCGCACGGTCTTGTCCTTGAGGAAGAGCGCGATGTCGGCGTCGCTCACGCGCTCGCGCTGCTCGGGCCACTCACTCAGATCCACCTCGAGCTTGGGCGGCGCCTCTTGCTGCTGCTGCTCGCTCTCGCCGAGCCACTGCGCGAGCTGTGCCGCGCGCGCCTGGTCGCTCTTCATCTCCTGCAGCAGCAGCAGCTTGAGCTCGCGCAGCTCGAGTACCTTGGCGTTGAAGCCGAGCTTCTGCTCGTAGATCGTCTCCTCGAGCAGCGCCAGCTGCCGCCGCTTCTTGGCCGCGTTCACGCGCTGCGCCTCGGGCACGACGTACGACGCCGCCGTCTTGAGCTTGTAGTCGCCCATGTTGCGCTGCGCGAACGCGATGGCCACGAGGTCGCGCGGGTCGTCGGCGTTCTCGCCGGGCTTGTGCGCGAGCCACGCCGTCAGCCGCTCTTTGCGCTCGGCGCGCAGCCGCTTGCGGGCCTCGAAGCCGTGCACGGCCACGCCCGTGGGCGCCGCCGGCTCGGCGTGGTGGTCTGCAGCACCAGGCATCCCGACGAACGAGCCTCGCTGGATGAGCTCTCGCTCCTCGTCCTTGAGCGGGAACGCGTCGTCGAGCTCGGCGTCCTTGGCGATGATGTGGAGCACGGAAGGCCGTCTCGTGGGCAGGGCCACGGGCGCGCCGTTCACGACCAGCGTCGACGAGCTCGCGTGCTTGGGCTGGCTCGTCGCGTCGCTCAGGTGGATCTCGTGGAGCCGCTTCTGCAGCAGCGGCGGCATCTTGAGTGTGCGGAAGCTCTGCACGCTCAGTCCGCTCGCGAACGCGCGCAGCGTCACGAGCTCGACGGCCAGCTGGCTCACGTACGTCTCGCGCATCTTGAGCAGCAGCAGCTCCTCGCGCTCGACCGCGAACGCCAGCTCGCGCCGCACTTCCTCGCACGCCTCGTCGCCGCGCTGCGCCAGCAGCTCGCCGTAGTCCAGGTCGATCTCCCACTCGTCCTCGTCCAGCCGGCTCTCGGGCGCGTAGCTCGCGTCCAGCACGCGGAGCTCCTCGAGCTGCTGCCGCATCTGCTGCAGCACGTCGCGCGTGCGGTCCTGCTTGGACCTCGTCGCCAGCGCGCGCGCATCGGCCTCGCTCTTGCGCTTGGCGTCCTCGATCGTGTAGGCCTCGCGCGGGTTCGCGACGTCGGGCACCTCGAGCAGCGAGAGCACTTGCTGGGTCTCCTCGCTGGCAGCCGATGCCGCGGCCGCGAGCGGCAGCCCGAGCGTGCTGTTGGCGTCGGTCACTTGCCGCACGACGCCCTGGAAGAGCTCGTCGTCCTTGGCCACGCTCGGCTCGGTCTCCGAGCCGGCGAGCTGCGCCTCGAGGTACGTCGCAAACGCCTTGGCGCGCTGGAAGCTCGGCAGCATGGCCAGCTCGTTGGTCGCCGCGGCCGAGCTCGCCGCCGCGCCGCTGTCGTCGCCGTTGCTTCTCGCCTCGTCGGCCGCTGCCTTCTGGAGCACGTCAAGCTGGGCTTTTTGCTTCTCCAAGGCCTGCTCGCCCACGATCGTCGCCTCGGCCTGCGCCTTGTCGAATTTTTCGTCCAGCAGCCGCGCCGCGAGCTCCATCTTCTCGCTGTGGAGCCGCGAGAAGCTCACGTTGCCGTCGGCGCCGGCGACCACGACGAACGAGTCGTCGAACGACAGCGCCGCGCGCGTGGGCCCGTCGCCAAAGTGCGAGCCGTCGTGGAACTCGCCCGAGAGGAACGCGAGCGGGTGCGGCGCCGCGCGCACATGGAACGCGCCGCTCGCGAGCCCGGCGAGCAGGAACTTGCGGCTCAGCGAGAGCGCGAGCGTGACCACGACGCTCGACGGCTCGGTCGCGAGCTCGCGCACGGGCGTGGGCTGGCCCCACGTGCAGAGCAGCAGCGACGAGCCGCCGCCGCTCGCGCGCTTGACGCTCACGAGCAGCGTGTCGAGCGAGTAGTAGCACGCGGCCCAGGCCTGCAGCGCCGTCGTGGAGCCGTCGGCCGAGTGGAAGTCGGCGCGCACGGCCTCGTCCACGAGCGGCGAGCCCGTGCCCAGCGCCGCGAGCGCCGCGAGCTCCTTCGAGGACAGCGGCTGCTGCCGCTGCAGCGAGCTGAGCGCGCGGCTCTCGAGCGAGAGCTCGTACGTCTCGCTGGCGCCGTCGGCCGCGTCGCTCTGCGCGCCGCGCGTCTCGGCCAGCGCCTCGAGCGAGCCGTCCGTGGGCACGGCGTACTCGACCACGCGCCCGCTCTCGGTCGTGACCAGCACGGCCGCGTCATCGGCTCGCCACTCGAGCGAGCGCAGCGCGTCCCCCACGCGCTGGAAGCCCAGCGGCACGTACTCGGGCGCGAACGCCGCGACCTTGGAGTTCTTGGCGCTCGGCACGACCTGGAAGAGGAAGAACGAGCCGTCGGCGCTCGCGGTCGCGAGCAAGCGGCCCGCGTGCGCGAACTGCAGCGCTGTGACGCGCGCGCCGTGCGGCTTGAAGATGTTCGTGCGCACGAAGCTCTGGCGCGAGAGGTCGAGCAGCAGCACGCGCACGAGCCCGTCGCTGAAGCCCACGGCGACCTGGCGGCTGCGGGCGCTGGACACCCACGCGAGGGCCGAGGCCTCGGCCGTGTAGGCCCGTGGCGCGCCGTCGCGCTCACTCTTGGTGAAGACCGTCGTGGCCGCCGCGAAGAGGCAGCGCCGCGCGACGTAGTCCCACGCGCGCACCGCGCCGTCGGCGCCGCACGAGACCGCGAGATGCTCGTACGGCGAGCAGGCCACGCCGAGCGCGCGGCCCGTCGGGTTGGGCACGTAGTCGAGCACGACCTCGTGGCGCTGGCTGTCGAGCAGCAGCACCAAGTGGAGGCTGCCGTCGGCGGCCTGCACGAGGTAGCGCGCGTCGCCGCAGCGCACGACGGCGCGGATGTCGAGCTGCGCGCGCACGAGCACGTGGCGCAGCACGGGCACGCGCGCGACGCTGTCGTCCGGCGCCACGTCGGCCTTGTCGACGGCGTCCAGGCTCCAGAACTTGACGACGCCGTCGCTGCCGGCCGTGACGATCTGCTGGCCCTCGAGCTGCACGACGTGGATGCGGCCGTCGTGCGGCGCGTGGCGGCGCGCCGTCCAGAGCTCGCACTTGATCAAGTTGCCGTCCCAGAGCAGCAGCACGCCGCGCTCCGTGCCCGAGAGCACCTTCTTGTCCGGCAGCACGCAAAACGCCTCGACGTCGCTCAGCTCCGACTTGCCGAACTTGCCCAGGTCGCCCTGCAGCTTGAGCCCCGTGAACGTGGCCGCCATCTTCCAGAAGCGGATGTGGCCCACGCCGCCCGTCGTGAGGAAGCCTGCGTCGCGCGGCGCGAACGCCACGCCGAACACGTCCTGCCCGAACGCCTTGCAGCGCAAGACCGTCTGCTGCGCGCGCCAGTTCCACACGGTCAGCAAAAAGTCCGGCGCGCCGCCCACGGACGCGAGCGTGGCGCCGTCCGCGCTGAAGCTCACGCCGCTGTACGCGCGCTCGGTGCCGTGGCGCAGCACGCGGCAGACGCGCGCCGACGGGTACTGGACCACGCAGATCGCCGGCTGCACGCCCTTCTCGGCCACGGCGAAGAACCGCCGCGACGGGTGCACGGCCAGCGCGCCGATGCCGCCGCCGCTCGTGCCGAAGAGGTACTTGCGCTGCGCCACGTTGCTCGCGCGCGCCTGCGCGGCGTCGGCGAGCGTGAGCAGCTGCACCGTGTTGCCGGCGCCCGTGAGCAGCACGCCGCCGTGGACGCCGGCCACGGGCGGCTCGAGCACGTGCACGAAGCGGCGCTTGCCCTGGTCGAGCCCGCCCATGTCGCCGAAGACGAGGTGGTCGCGCGAGATCTCCCACGGATGCAGCGCGCGCACGAGCTCGCGCGCGGCCAGCGCCGAGGCCTCGTCCAGCAGCGGGTCGTCGTCCGGAGCCTCGCTCTCCTGGTCGTCCTCGTCCTGCTCGGGGCCGCGCTCTTCTGCCGGCGCTTCCTCCTCCTCCACGGCCGGCTCCATCGCTGCTTCCTCGCTCGCCATGCCTGTCCAGTCAGCGACGGTTCACGGTCCAGCCTCCATCCAGCGATTGATCTTTATATAAAATAAAAAGGGGGAACCATCCTACCGGCCGTGCGCTCACGCCTCGCGCAGCGCATCCAGCAGCTGCGCGTTGTAGTGCTGCGCGGCCATCTCCAGGCGCGAGTATATCTGCTGCAGCTCGCGCAGCTCGCTCTGGAAGCGCAGCTCGTCCTCGCGCATGGCGCGCTCGAGCTCGCGCGCCGCGTCCTTGGCCGCCGCGATGCGCTGCCGCACGTCGGCGTGCGCGAGCTCGAGCTGCCGCAGCTCGTCCTGCGCCGCGCGCAGCGCGTGGTCGGCGGCCTGGTCTTTGATCTTGGACTCGTCTTTGTAGCGCTCAAAGTGCTCGCGCTTTTGGTCCGCGAGCTTCTCGAGCCGCTTGCGCTGCGAGAGAATCTCGAGCGCCTGCCGACGGTTGTCGTCGATCTCTTTGCTCTGCGCCTTGACCTGCTCCTTGGCGTCTTTGCATTTCTTCATGTCGCCCTCGATCTCCTCCATGAGCTCGACCGTCTTGACCATGTCTTTCTCGGCGCGCGCGAACGTGTCCGAGTACATGTGCAGCTCGCGCAGCCGCCGCTCCATGGCCGCGAGCTCGTCTTTGGCCTCTTCGAGCGTCAGCGCGATGCCCGCGAGCTCGTGCTTGACGCGCGCCGGCGAGTTGACGATCTTGGCCTGCAGCTCGGCGATCTGCTTGTCGGCCTCGAGCACGTGGAACGTCGCCGACGCCGCGTCGTCCTTGAGCTCCTGGTACCGCGCTTTGATCTCGCTCGTCTCGTGGCGCATCACGGCCTGCTGCTTGTTGAGCGCGTTGATCTCTTGTTCCAGCGCCGCGTTCTCCTCCGTGAGCTGCCGGATCGCCGGCTCCTCGGCCACCTGCTCGCTCAGCAGCACGTTGAGCTGCTGCTGCAGGCGCTCGTTCTCTTCCTGCAGCGACAGCTTGTGCTTGTTCAGCGCCTCCTACAAAAACGCCAACATCAACAAATAATAAATATGCCGTTAAAGACGGTTCCTCTGCTGTTCGGAGGAAATTATTTTTTTTGTTTTTTCACGTACCGTCTCGCGCGTGAGGTCCGAGAAATGCACGACGCGCTCGTCGCGGAACTTGGCAAAGTTGATGAGCGCGCTGAGCTGCCGGCGCACGCGCTTGGGGTTGGGCGTGAGCAGGTCGCGCATGCCAAAGTCGTAGACGCCGCAGGCCGCCATGAGCCGACTCGCCTGGCGGAAGAACGCGAGCTCCGGGATCGAGTCCTCGTGCAGCTCCGGGAAGCTGAGCGCCGCGAGCCCCTGGAACTGCGGCTGGCTCATCTCGTCGCGCGAGACGCCCATGGTCGTCTCGATGAAGACCTCGAGGATCTTGCGCAGCGCCACGACGTCGCAGTTGCGGATCTCCTCCTCGGTCACGGGGATCTGCATGTCGCGGATGCATCCTACGATCGCGCTCGGCTTGAGCAGCGGGAACGAGTAGACCGTCGAGCCATTCGCCGTCGCCATCATGTTGAGCTAGCTGTTGGCGCCAACAGGAAGCAAGCAGTTCAAACGTTCAGGAAGAAATTGGAAGGGGAAATACTTCCGAGGATATGGTTGGTGGATATGTCGATTTTCGTTGGACAAAAAGTTAAAAACGCCGGCCAATCTGAGAGAAGAGGGGTAGGGTTTTAAAGTTTCCCTCAAAAATAGGGGAAAAGCGGTGTTTTGGCGATACGGTTTGACCGACAAGAACGCGAAGCCAAAGCGCGTGGAAGTGCCCTGGCGCTGGAGATCTCCACCCGAGCAGCAGAGATGGCGTCGCGCCTACCGGGGAAGCCTTCCAACTACGCCAAGATCAATAACGACGTATGGTCTAAGTCTATCTCCACTAAATGCTGAAGTGGGTCTAACCAGTTATGCGTGGGGGTTGGTCGTGCAGCCCGATGATCGTGAAGATGACTACGTCACTCGCGAGCGCCAGCAGCAGCAGGTGCGTTAGTGGCGATTGACATGGAGAGGAAGTGTACGGACTCACGAGTGTTCCCTCGTGCAGGTCGAGCGGCAGAAGCAGGACGAGAGCCTCGACCAACTGCACATCGCGGTCAAGCGGTTAGGCGACATGAGTCAGTCGATCAGCACGGAGCTCGACTCGCAAAATGCGTGCGTGCCGTCGTGAGCCCTCCTCATTGTGGCCAAGATATTAACTATTGGCTGTCTCCCTCCGTAGCGTGCTCGACGACCTGAGCGAAGACACGGACAAGGCCAAGGACGCCCTGGAAATCGTGACGAAGAAAACCCAGGAGCTCATCAAGCAGTCAGGTGCGGTCCACGCGATGAAATGGAGAGTTTCGCTGGTGGGGTGCTGACTCTGCGTGGCCAATTCTGCAGGCGGCATGAAGAACTTTATTGTGATCATCGTGCTCGTGTTTATTCTGCTCATTCTCACGTACTTGGTCATCATGACCTAGCGCAGTCGGCCGACCGTATATCATAGAATACACGTATTAATTATGCTCGCGCACAACGTGGCCTCTGCTCGCAGTGTCCTCGGCGGAGGACTCACGGGGAAAAAATGCTGCCAGATCGAAAGGGGGCCGGGGTCTCTCCTCTTGGTCGAAACAGGCGAGGGAGGCGTCGGCAGCCCTCAATAATAAACTGGAAATTGGGACGCGTCGGCGTGCTGGCTTGAGCTTCACGAGTAGCTGGCTGGGTTCATCACGTGGAAATTATATAAAAAACGGTTCGGACTGGGATCGGTGAACGCCTCGGGGTCACACGAGCCCGAGGGCGCGCTGCGTCGGGTACTTGCGATCGCAGGTCGGACAGAGAAAGAGTGCTTCCAGTGGCACGTCGAAGGGCGAGTTGGAGTGACAACACAGCGCGCATTGCGTGGTCCAGAATTCTCCCCGGTCGTCGAAAACTTGCATGTGGCTCAGGTCGCTCGTACTGGACGGACTGGTCTTTTCTCGCGACTTAGACTGATGCACCTTGGCCGACCGCGCGGCGTGGCTCTTGTCGTCGTCCATTTTCTCGTCGTCACTTGTCTTGACACGCAGATCGTTCACAGGACTCGAATCGCCGTCGTCGCTGGTATTCCTCCGCACGTGCGAGGCCGCTGTCTCCACGAGCCGCTTGAGATCTGGGGGCATTTCTTCGCCTGGCGCGAGTTTAATCGCATTCTTCGGCGGCCTTCCTCGTCCGCAGTAAAGCACGAGTCCTGCTGGGTTCTTGAGCGCCGCAGCGATCAGGTCTTCGCGCGTGGCCGGCGGCGGGCTCTTGGGCGACGCCTTGGGCGCCGGTGCGACTTTGCGCGGCTTCTTGCTGGCGCGGCGCGGCGCGTCGTCGTCCGAGCTGTCGCTGGCCGACGAAGACGAATCTGCCGACGAATGACCGTTCTCCTGGGCCGTTTTCCGCAGGAGAAACGCCAACTGTTGGCGCTCGGTCATGAGGCTCGGGTCCATGTGCATGGGGAAGTCGTGGTCGTCGCCGTTGGTGCCGCGCATGCGCTTGGATCGCGTCGCCATATTCGCGTGGAGATTGATGAGGTTATGTGTAGCTCTTGACCGGATACCTCGTCGTCGGCGAAGTTCAGCGCTCGGTGGTGGTGGATAAACTTGTTGGTTTTTGTGGCGAGTGTTTTTTGTTGGCGCCTTTCAAACGTTCCGCCTTGCTTCCTGAGCTGCTTCTGTCGTTCTTCTTTATCCCATGCACCGCTGCAGTTTAGACTTGAGCCAACCGGTAGGTATGCCTCCTTCCCAACGCCGGAGCGGTCAGTCCAAAGTCTCTGTCGGGCATCACCCACAAAAGACACGCGAGGCGTGAGGTTTTATCGATTTCTTGTGTTTCGTTTTTTTTCCTTCTTCTTCTCGTCACACAAGCGTCTTTGAAGCAAACTGTTCCACTGGAACTTTCAGTTTGCTGGCACATCACGACCCGTGATTCCTCAGTCAGTCACAGACAGGCACTTCAAATCACAGCCCGACGAGGTCCCCAAACCCTTCCGCGACTTGAACATCACGGAAGGGCCGAAAGTCTCCGCCTTCCAGTTTTGTCCGGAAATCCACACGCTCTGGCATCCAGCGTCCGGAGGCGCCCCATCCACGTCAGAGATCAGTCACCAAAACCGTCACGATTTTTAAGCGCGTACCGTAGCGATCCACTAACTCACCCAAGGTTAACTGCAACTTTGACCATCACTCGGCCGGCTCATCAACAATCACTCTGTGATGATTCGACGTCACGTGTGATGATGACGGTGATGGCTCATCAGCCCTGTGAGCAGC
>JAADVR010000906.1:0-12961 GCA_023335855.1 Pythium scleroteichum
GGTCCCTTCAAGGGCCATGGGCGATGTTGACCCTCCATTGCTGCTGCGCCGGGTTCAATGTTCTCCATGTGGAGGAGCCCTTATTTGTTAGGCGGGGTCGGTCATTCTATTTCAGGAGCTTCACCGTGCAACACATTTTTGCATTATTTAAATTGGAAGCCAAAATTTAAAAAACAATAACATGGACGCCTCCGACCGAGGAGCCGATGACGACCATGACGACCAGATGGTGGACCAGTACATCAAACTTGAATGGTACGTGAACGGTATCCTCGCACGCTTCTTCTTGGCTGTGGATTTCCCCTTGTATCCCGTTCTCCCTCCTTGGCCCATTTTGCTCCCGCGCAAATCGAAGAATCCCGTTTCAAAATTATGCAGATTCCCGCGTGTCAGTACATTGCTAAACCCTAAACTCATGCACTGTACTACTATATTGTTGTACACTGTAGCATGTTGTACTACAGTGTAGTAATAGTACCTGTAGTAGTAAATGTTTGCTGAGTGCGGATACTCATACTACGTAGTATACCATCAGTTGATGAGGAAATCGCCAGCGCTCTGTACAATCACAGCCACCTCGTCCACGTGTGCTTGGATGGTCGTGGCATTGTCGTTGAACGCAACGGCATCACTGATGCCAGGGAATGCCGTTCCAACGTAGCCTTCGAAGAAGCCCGGGCCGAAGATTACGTGCCGGTACCATGGGCGATGCGGCAGCCCCTTAGAGATAATGAACTGTCGCTCAAGCTGGACGAGCTTCTGGTTGAGCTTCTTCACATCTGCTTCAGCGACCTTCCCGCTGTCGTACGCAGCTTTGAAGGCAACAGTAGAGTTGGAGAACTCGTATGCCTTGGACGTGAAGTGATCGATCGAAGATCGCAGACGGGAGTAATCGATGGCGAGCCCGAGTGCCTTGGTTCGAGTTTCCCAGTTGTTCAAGTCCTTGTTCATCGTAATACCGTAAGTTGTGAAGTTGAGGGGCAGAATAGGACGCGTAGCGAGGCGCATCGCCAACAGCCCCCACCACTGCGCCGTCGTCTGCTGCGCGGTGTAGTTCGGATCGGCGAGATTCTCAAGGTACGCGATCGAGTCCATCGTTGAGTGATACGTTCCGTATGCCTTCTGAGGGTACGCGTACATGAAGTCAACGGAAACGATACCGAGATGCTGGTAGAACGGCGTGTAATCCGAGCCCGACCCAAGGAATACCACCATGTGCTCTGGCGCCAGCGTGATCGTATCCATCGCGGGGTTGGCCTTCCGCGCTGCTTCCGCCTGGTTGAACCATTGCTCGTACATCGTGGTCTCCGTCTCCGTGCCATAGAACTTGTTGGCTGGGACGGCCTTGGCCGTCTCGAACATAATATCGGTCACAGCTGGGGTCGCGCCGGCGGAGATCGTCGGGCCAAACGTCAGATCCACGTTGATGTAGGCGACGGCGCCCTTCAGTAACTCCTCTCGGTGATCCTCGGCAAACTCCGTGCTGCCCAAGAGACCGATTTCCTCGCCGTCCCAAGATGCAATCTTGATTGTGCGACGAGGGCGCCAGCCTTGCTTCAATAACTTTCCGTAGTTTCGCGCGATCTCGAGCATAGTTGACGTGCCGCTCGACGGATCCACAGCTCCACACACCCAGCCGTCACGGTGGTTACCGAGAATGACTGACTGGTCAGGCTCCTCCGCGCCTTCAATGGTTCCGATCACATTCCAAATTGGTCGGACGCGGTTGTCCATGTCAATGTCAAGGTTCACTTCTGTCGCCCCGTCGTCTCCGATATGGTAGCCATCCGAGAGCGCGAGCGTTCCCTGCCACGCTGCCGGAGCTTTCGTGCCACCAAGCGACTTGAGTATGTGAATTGCCTGTCCGTAGCTCAAAGTTGTCGTCGGTGCCTTCGGGATGTTCGTCACCTCATCGATCTTCAAGTATGGTGCGCCCTTGACTGAAGCGAACCCCGGTGTTAGCGGGTCGCCAGAGTACATCGACACGTACTCCATGGAGCCGCGCTGAAAAGAGTCCGCCGGACGCCATGGGCCGTTAGGGTACGTTGCACCAACAGTGTAGCCGTCGTCTTGAGGGTCATTGTAGATAAGGGTGCCGATCATGCCATGGTCCTCCGCGGACATCGCCTTAAGACCGCGGAAGTTTTTGCCGCTGCGAGCCAACGCGATCTTGCCCTTGAGCTCAACACCGTTGTCTACGAGCCATTTGAAGTCATCGAGACGGCCGTAGTTGACGTACACGACAGGCGCCGAAACGTTACCGGACGGCGAGTACGCGAAGTAGGGAGGCAGCGCGTCTTTCTCCGTGGTGCATTTGTCCCCAGCGACGACTCCTTCGGTCAAGTTGAGCACGCGTGCGTTGCTAGCAGGCGCAGTGATCGCCACACGCGGCACTCTCTTGGGCTCGGAGAGTAGCGGGTAGTATTCTTGGATCTCTGCCTTGAGCCCGAATTTCTCGAACTGCTGCTTTGTGTACACCGCAGTGAGGTAGTCCTGGCACGAACCGGCAGGGTGCGGCTTGCTCGCGTACGCATGAAGGAAATCCTTGAGCTTGGTACGATCAATGCCATTCACAAAAGCCGTTTCCACGTCGGCATGCTGTGAGACGTTGCTCGCAGGGGGGTAGTAACTACTCGAGCTGGATGCGGACACAGTGACTGCGGCCAGCGCAGCACCTGCGACGCCGAGAATGCGGCGCAGCGAGCGGGTGGCCGAACCTTCCTTGTCGAATCCCATCGTTGTCTTGATCTCCGTTGCTTGCTTGGTCAGAGCGAGATTGAAGAATGAGAGTGCGTTTCAGAGATCCCAACGGATGGGTTGCAGACCTCAGAGGCGGCCTCTGAGAGCCCCCCCCCTCCTCCCTCCCAGTAAAGTACGGTGTAGCATCGTTAGCCAAGCCCGCCGTCGGGGATTTGTCTGTCAGGCTGACAGATAATGCTGACACTACACGCACCGTACAGAGCAGACGAACCTGGGGCGAGTGGTTTCATCTGTTTTGTTGATGATTGCACGGTTTCCCGCGAGCGCTTATGAGTCGCCAGGGGCATCGTCGCCCTCTTACAAACGGTACGTTGTGCGGTAGGCTGCAAAGGATCATCGCGGCAAGCCTCTCATGGCGACTCGTTACGGGAGGGCAGTGCTGGTTACCACGATGGTCGCCGCGGGCGAGCGAGCTTCGGGGGCACTGTACTGTACTGTACTGTAGCGGCTACGGTGGCGGTTCCCTAGGGAATTGCGATTACTGACAATGGACACTTCTTCAACAATTGCGACGCAAACTGGTGCAGAGTCCGGTAGAGTCTGACAGAGATAGAAATCCATAATTACTCAAGTGGCCACGACTTGATCAAAACAGTACTGAATGTAGAGGGCACAAAGAGCGTGAGACATGGTTGGGAAGACGAGCCATGTTCAAGTCACGACTGAGTGACTCGTCTATCTGATCCACGAGATCGGTTCAGTGATTTGGACTCACCATTAGAGTCAAACTTGGGCCAACCAGCTGTCTTCATGGTGGTGAGAGTCGCAGTTTCACAGTCGCGGTCGCCAGACAAGAGCTGGACAGTCCGAGCGGACTCCGCTCGGACTCGTCTAATAGAGTCGAGTCAGCTTGGTGTGATTGGTGTGAGAGACCTTGCGTAGTGCAAGTCCATCACTTGGGTTGCAAGTTGCAACAACTCCAATCGGTCCAGTTGATTATGCATTTGTGCAATGTTCGGAAGGTTCGGTGCATTCCATTTGAGGCGGTGTGTTCGTGAAATATTGTATCACGGACCTGATGATTGTGCGAAGGACTGCTGGTTGTGGCGAGTTGTAACAATAAGCTCCTGAAAAGTGCAGAAGCGCTCTTGCCCCTGCATAACTCCAGTGCCAAGGTGCAACGAGTTCAAACTGGAGTGATGCCAAGACATGAGCGCTGGTCCTTCCACCTCTAGGTCCAAACCAGGATGGCAAAGGGGTCACAAGTGTGATGATGTGCAGTTCAATCATGTCTGCTAGCTTTCATGAAGCTGAGACTTCAGGTCACAGCTTCGTGAAAGTCTCAGACTTGGTGCATTCGCAAGTTTCAGCTCGAGGCAGGGTGACTTCAAGTGGTTGGACAAGGTGGACTACGACTCGCACAATCAGTCAGGACCACCATCAATCCATTGGTCTGTCTGCGAACTTTCTGTAGGGCCTACCGGCACGGGGTTGCGCTGAGGACGGGGAATACTGTACTATATACGAAGTAATACCGGCACCCCCTACATAGATGGGGTGCCGGTATTACTTCGTGTATATAGTAGAGTATTCCCCGTCCTCAGCACAACCCCTTTCAACCGATCCCTCCCAGAAATGCTAATTATGAATTCATATCGGCTTGCTTTAAATATTAGCAACTAACTGAAAAGTGATGCCCTTTCTATGAATTTCAAACTGAGGTTTGCGCTGAGGACGGGGAATACTGTAAACAGCTAGGGGGGGTCATCGAGTTTGTTGCGGATAATTGTTAAAATAGGGTGTGATTGAAAATTCGTTTTCAAAATAGGGTGTGCAGGGTGTTGCTATTGAGGACTAGGGTGCTGTGACTCAGCGCAGTCAATTTAGGGTGTTGGCATGCGGAGTCTCTCATGGCCCAGAACCCTAGGCACGAGCTCTCTACCGCGCACAACGAGACTTTCCGGGAGAAGAACAGTCATTGCAATGGAGAGTGGAGGTGGTGTGCCAACACCTCTTAACGTCGAGGGTCTCTATGCTGGAAGAATCTTCAAGGACCGAACGGAAGCAACCGAATGCATCCAGAACGCCGCGCTCAAGCAGCTGAAGCGTGCAGTTGTTGACCAGAGTAAGAGTGGCGGAAAGAATTTTGTCTTCGTGTGCGACAGCAAGACTCCGTGTCCGTTCTCGGTGCGAGTGGCAAAGTCGCAGGCTAAGGACGTGTCTGGCTTCCGAGTATCGTCGCTATGTTTGGATCACGGCCCAACATGTACAGGGACGCCAAAGCCACAGCAGAAGCAAGTGGAGCAATTCGCCGTAGCGCGGGCGGCTGTAAGCGCACATCAGTCGATTCGGGCGAAAGAACTCATTACGCAAGTGAAATCTATCGAAGCGGTCGATGTCACCAAAGAGATGGCCTATCGAGCGCGGTTCAACATTGCGGCGTCTCTAAACGCCGCAATGTCCGTTTTAGACGGCTATGCCAGGCTGAGTTCGTTGGTTGAACTGTTCTGCGCAAGCAATCCAACATCCGTGGGTATTGTTGAACGCCATGCAAGTGGCAAGTTCCAGCGCGTCTTTCTGTCTCATCCGTACCTTGCAAGGCATGTCAGCGCGGGCCAAAAGGTTCTGGGCACTGATGGAGCCCACATGAAGCACGGTCTGTACACGAGTGCTATGCTTATTCTCGTAGGTCGCACGGGGAACAACACCAACATCGTGCTTGCTATTGCCTACTGCGACAGCGAGTCGCTTCTGAACTGCGAGCGGTTATTACATTGTTGTGTGAAGGCTGGTATCGAGTTCGACACAATGCCCGTTTTTACGGATCGCGGCAAGGCCCTCATCTCAGCGCTTCACGCTCGTCACGATGTCCAAGCGCGGTACTGCACGCAATTGGCAACGTCAAGCACAAATTTGGGAAGAAGATCGGTGTGCAAATCGAAGCAAAGATCTGGGCGTTACAAGAGTGTGTCACAGAGGCTGAATTTGGCGCTCTTTTGGACGGATTGAACCAGACTCATCCCCTCGTTGCAGCGTACTTGCGTGAGATCGATCCGACACGATGGGCGTTGTACCCTGCTTGGAGTCAAAGACGAAGATGTACGGTTGGCGTACTACAAACTTTGTCGAATCTGAAAACGGAGTAGCTCTTTCAGAGCGTCACATGCACCCGTACGGGTTTATGTCGGCGTACATGAAGAAGTGCATGGATAAGTCCGTTCAAGTGAGAAATGAAGTCGCCAAGTGGAAGGACGAAGGGAGAGTGGTGACGCCGTATGCAAGCGCCAAGCTTGCAGAAGAGTCGGCAAAATCTGGATTTCACAATGTGAGCCCGAGTAGTGACACAATTGCCTTCGTCTGGGACACTAGACGAGAAGTTCCGCTCAAGCGCAGGGTCGACATCAACGCAAAGACGTGTTCGTGCACATTTATGTCGCAGTATGGGATTCCATGCCGGCACGTGGTGTCCACGCTTCAAAAACTTGGCAAGTCTGACCAGATCTTTGAATTCTTTGACGCCTGCTACAAGCTTGAAGTGTACGCTCAAGGATATAGCGCGGCAGTGGATCGGAACATTGAGCTCGTATTAGAGTCTGATCTTACGCACGAGACTGGTCACTTGCCCCCAGATTTCGAAGCGTCAGTCGGCAGAAAAAGATTCCGGCGCTTCACTAGCCAGGGTGAAGATCCCACTCCAAGTTCTACTCCTGCACCTCGCGCTCAGAAAGAGCGGACCATCAGAAAGTGCGGGATTTGCTCCCAGACAGGACACAACAAGCGTAGATGCGGCCAGAGCCAGGGGCACAGCCATAATACTGAAGTTTGCTCTTTTTTCTCTCAAGAATTGCGGATATTGGGGCCGCTCGTCGATAATATTGGCACAATTGGACATTTTCCTGAGTCGAAAAGTGTGTCGTCGCATTTCCGTACAATTTAGACTGGGGAATTGTTCACCTATTTTGAAAACGAATTTTCAATCACACCCTATTTTAACAATTATCCGTTTGTTGCGCGTCCATTACCGTAGAGCTGCCAGTGTACCAGTATCCTTAACTTGATGGTCGTAACCCCAAGACGTAATCGAGTACCGGTTGGAAACCGGTAATGGACCTGCAGTCAGTCATGGTGTCGTCGGAACTCTGGCTCCTCCTTGTTTCTCGCCTGCAGCCGACGTGGTGGACTGCGCGGGGGACGAACGATGGCGTCCATGTCGCCGTCCAGCGGCGCGTCCACGGCGGCCTCCACACCCTCGTACGCGTCAGCGACTTCCACGCCGCTGTCCGCGGGATCAGCCTCACAGCGCAGCAACGTTACGCTGCAGCAGCTCTCGTGCTTCTCCATGCGCAACGTGGCGCTGCCAGGCACCGCGAGCGGTGAACTACTCGATCTTTACTTCAAGCTAGGTGAGTGGGCACTTCTGGCTGTGGGAGGCTGCGTCTTGACCCTTGATGTTGCGCTGTGGGCGGTAGTGATCGACGGCCACGTCGTGTACGTTAGTGAGATCGTGCGCAACACGCTGAACCCTGTGTGGATGCCTTTCGAGCCTGAGGCGCTCGCTCATTTGTCCCACGAGCTCGATGGGCATCACCGCCATGTAAGCATCGCCCCACTTCTCAGTGGCACGGGCTTTGATATCGTCGTCGTGCGCGTTCGCAACTACAAAATGGCGAGAAGAAAGTCGAGCGCACTCGCGGGCGTGATCATGGCGGATGAAGACGGGGTTGCACTGAATGGTTATACGAATGGAGGCGATGACACAGATGCCGACGAAAAGCGTGCACCTGCCGCCGAGGAAGTAGCGTCAAGCGCGACAACGGGTTTCTACTTTGCTGCAGTGAAGAAGCAACGTGGCGCGTTCGACTTTTCGGATGACGAAGAGGAAGATGAGAAGCAAGAATCGCACGACAAGGAACCAGTCCCCACCGCGCTGACGGTAGCGGGCCAGCCACTGATGCAAATGCCATCCTTCCATCTTCACGACAACGCGACTTCGGCGTACGAGGAGGATGTCTTCAGTGTGGGGTTCAACATTCGGGAGCTCGATCCGCTACCAATCGGACTAACGGAGATTTCTAACTTGCCACTTAACACATGCTTACTCGAGTTCAATGGTCGTCTGTACGTGAAGCGCGAAGTGATTGAGCTGCTCGTGGAGATGGGCGTGATACCAGTCAAGCACTCGCGGCGAAAATGCTCGGCAATCCAGTTAAAAGAGTACAGTCTCCACGACGGCATTGATAATCTGGAGCGGATACGGGCGCTGCGAAAACATATCGAAGACGTGACAATGGGCAATGAACAACTGCAGGAGCAGATTAAGCAGCGACTTGTACATTCTGAGAGCGCTGTTCAAAAAGACCACGCACGATCCGCCTTACAGGATAGGATACAAACTCTGCGGAGCCAGATCGCCGACAAGAAAAATGCGCTGGATCGAGTCAGAGCTATCATGCAAGATGAGCGGCGCACGTTCGAGACAGACATCCATATTCCCAAGGCACTGCTGAGCATGATGCAGATGAGTGTGCGATATAAGGATGAGAAGCAAGGGATTCTTGAGCGGCGTTGTGAGGTTTTACGTGCCGCACACAAGATCCGCTCACGTCAAGCCATGCTCGTGAAAGAGCTAATGACGGTGTATCCGATCGAATACATCGGAGCTGGCGAGTACGCGATCCGCGGAATCCGTATCTTGAACTCAGATCTTACGGTTAATGGCCGCGGCGATGACGAACAGATCTCGACAGCTCTTGGATACATTTCGCACCTTACGTTCATGCTGAGCAAGTACCTACATGTGAATCTGCGCTACAAGATTGTGCCATACTCGTCCAAATCGTACATGAAGGATGAGATCAATGATCCTCACGGCGAATACCCTCTATATCGCAAGGGAGTCGAGCGTGAACGGTTTGAACGTGCAATTTTTTTTCTTCGGAAAGATGTAGAGCAGGTGAGTGTGCATCTGGGTGATTTTGAAGATCGATGCTTCTGTTACTAACGTGGGGTGATAAAATGTGATTCAATGAAGCTTTTATTTGCACGAGGCTTGGATCCTACACAGGGTGCACCACTTCTGGGGCGGCTTGAAACTCTTATCAAGGCTGAAATTTCGTGGTTAGCTGCTGATCGCGATGCCAACGCAGGGAGTGTGCCACCGGCCCCATCTCCGAGACGGTAGGACGCGGTTGAGTCAAGTTTGATCAGCGTTAGGTGTTGAAGGGATGACGGATAGAATGAAATGCAATCAAGGTTTAATGCAGTCCGGTTACAACCTATAGCTATCTACAACTTGAACCCGACAACCTTGGGGTAGTGATTCTTGTACCAGTGGCGCGCGATGTCTTCGCGTCGGCACACCCATATTTCTTCGCGGAAAGTGTTGATGTAGTCCAAGAAGCGAATCAAAGCAGCGATACGTCCAGGGTGGCCGACAACACGGCAGTGTAGACCGATTGACATCATCTTAGGCCGACCGGCTCTGCCTTCTGCGAGCAATACGTCGAACGCGTCTTTGAGGTACGTGAAAAACTGGTCGCCAGAGTTGAAGCCCTGGAACGCCACAAATTTCATATCATTATTGGTGAGTGTGTACGGTACCACGAGGTGGGGACGTCCGAAGTCGAAATTCCAGTATGGGAGATCATCATTGTATGCATCTGCATCATAGAGAAAACCTCCCTCTTCGACAACCAGGCGGCGTGTGTTGACGTTCGGCTTGCCCTGATAGATGCCAACAGGCCGCTTGCCCAGCACACGTTTGTGGACCTCTATAGTCTGTCGGATGTGTTCGCGTTCCGTGGCTTCGTCCACGTGCTGGTAGTCAATCCAGCGATAGCCATGGCTTGCAACCTCCCACCCTGCCTCGATCATTGCCTTCCCAGCCGCTGGATTCTTCTCAAGGGCAAGTCCAACAGCGTAGACCGTGAGTGGCAACTTGCGCTCGGTGAACACACGATGCAGCCGCCAAAACCCAGCACGACTGCCATACTCGTACAGCGATTCCATGTTAAGGTGGCGCTCGCCAGCGTAGGAAGTTGCGCCGACAATGTCTGAGAGCAAGTGCTCGGATCCGCGGTCGCCATCGAGGATGCAGTTCTCGCCGCCTTCTTCGTAGTTGATGACGAACTGGACGGCAAGCTTCTTCCCCCCAGGCCACTGGGGGTCAAACCCATCGCGGCCGTAGCCGATGAGTTCACGTGCAGGCTGAGGGGTCATGGTAGTCCGGATTAGGGAATGCGTGGGGTTGTTGGTAAATTGCTGAATGCGAAATCCCATCGAAGAGCAGCGTGAATGCGAAGTGGTCTCTTCATCGACGAGCGCAATGTCATCCGGTTTTAATGGAGTGAATCAGATGCGGTTACTGAGCAGTGAGTGTAACCGCACTTAGTAATTTCAATTCGTACATAGCAAGTCTGCTACTGTGCGCGATCTTCTGAGTGAGGGGGAAGAACGAACAAGGATCGCAAGAAGAGAAAGCAACCGAAGGCCGCGGACGACGTCAACCCCCACCGCACCGGACACGCATCACGACAACCATGGCCGGAGACGGATACGACCGCCATATCACAATTTTTTCGCCTGAGGGCCGTCTCTACCAGATCGGTATGTAGGCGCATTGTCGCTCCCTGCGATCGAGGATTTCATGGTGGGTTGACGGTTGCCTGCAGAATACGCCTTCAACGCCGCTAACGAATGCGGCCTAACTTCCGTTGGCGTTCGTGGGAAGGACAGCGTCGTCTTTGTGACGCAAAAGAAGGTTCAGGTGGGTTCTGTGCCAAGCAATGGCCCATGCGTATATATGCTAATGCTTCCGCCACCCTTTCCAACCTTAAGGACAAGCTGATCGACCCCGACTCGGTCACATGCGTGTTCCAGATTACTCCCGAGGTCGGTGCGCTGATCACAGGTCTTCCAGGTGATTTTGGCGTGTTTGACTAGCCCGCAGTTTGTTGGTGACATTGATGTGTGCCTTCGCTTGTTGTCGCAGCGGATGCACGTGCCCAGGCCCAGCGTCTTCGCTACGAAGCGCATGAGTTCGAGCATAAGTTTGGTTACAAGGTGCCGCCGCACGTGCTTGCGAAGCGCATTGCCGACGTCGCCCAGGTTTACACTCAACACGCTTCCATGCGCGCGTTCGGTGTCATCACCTTCCTCATTGGCGTCGACGAGGAAAAGGGACCGCAGCTCTTCAAGATTGATCCCGCTGGCCACTTCTGGGGCTACAAGGCGACGTCGGCTGGCACGAAGGAGCAGGAAGCCCAAAACTATCTCGAGAAGAAGATCAAGGCCAATCCGTCTATGGACTACGAGACGACACTGCACACAGCTATCACTTGTTTGCAGTCGGTTCTCTCCGCGGACTTCCGCCCGAACGAAATTGAGGTCGGCGTCGTCATCAAGGACGAACGATTCCGCAAGCTGACGGAGGAAGAGATCGAAGTTCACCTGACGGCCATTAGCGAGCGAGACTAGCCTATCTTTCACAATTAGGAGGGCCTGGAAACACGTCAAAGATGAGTTCTTGCTCTACTCGAACGTCTTGCGGTCCCCAGAGAAGTATTGCATCCCGTGGGGATGCCAGTGTTGTGGTGTATTGACTTGCACAGGCCGTTGCTCAGTTCAAACCGGTTCTTGACCGGTACAGTGTCCGTGCCACTTCGGCACCATCTCATCAACGTCACCAAAATAAGTACTTCTTGCCTCATCTGTGAAACTCCTCTTTCCGGTTTTGCTGACGAGTCAAAGCCCAACACGCCAAGACAAGCGCAAGAAGATGGCCGCCAACCTCAAGACGCCAACGCTCTGGGGCTTCGTCTCCAACAACTACGGATGGACTTTCAACCTCCTGGCCACGCACGCCATGTTCTGGGCCGTGGGCTTCCCGCTCGCTCTCGACTACGGCTACTCGAGTGACAACTACAACGAAAAGGGCGGCATCCCGTCAGGCTCACTCGGCTCGGGCGCCTTTGTCGTCACGCTCTTCATCTGCTCGCTCTGTACACTCATCTACGTCGTGCGACTCGTGGCCTTCATGCGTGGGCAGATCACCCACGACGACTGACAACATTGCTCTTAAGACCACTACCCTCTGTCGGTTAGCGTCTCCAGCCTTTTATACAAACCTCCATTCAACTCACTACAGTCTCGGGTTTCCTACATCCTATAGCGTCATAACTGTCTTAAAACTGGAGCTTCTTGACGATAGGCGGCGTTGCGGCCGCCGTCAGGCTTCGGCCTCGAGTACTAGACGTCGTTGGAGTGGTCGTCGTGGAGCTGGCACTGCTCGTCAGAACCCGCGCGGGTGAGCTTCGAATTGCAGCGGGTGCTGCTACATTGGGCTCGCGCGCCTTGATCTGCCGTGTTGGGGCGCCGAGTTCGCACTGACTGACGTTTTGCGCAAATCGCAGACTGCAGATGGACTCGTCGACTGACTGGAAAGTTGGTGAGAGATTGACCATCATGAGTGTCTTGCCGTCGCCAGAGAGTGCTGGCTGAAGTACGTATGTCAGCTTGCTGTTTCGATAGGGCACATGCGCTGACTTCTTTGCTAGAGCCTGGAACACATCGGCCATTGCGCTCAGCGACTTGTTAATGGCCTGCGCCTCCTTCAGTCGATCCCCTGTGGCGTTCGACCGGCTCAGACGCTCGCTACCAGCTAGGTCCACAAGACTTAAACTACCTTCTACCTCCGTATTCTGAGCTTCGTTCACGCCACGAATCGTGAGCCCAAAGATGCTGTGGCTGCGCGATGAGTGAGCGTTCATGTCAGTCTTGTCCACAGAGCGATTGCAAGCGGCCAAGTTAACGATTTCCTCGAGCTGGTCTTCGGCAATATCGAAGTCGATGGGCACTGTGACAAGACCTTCGACGTAGTTCTTTCCTCGTTTGTTTGTTCGGATGTTGTACTTGCGGTCGTCGTCACCACCACCGTACGCGCTGCTTAACAGATCGCGAATAGTCTCGTTGTAAATCTCAAAGAACGTCACGTCCAACGTGTACTGCCACCCCTGGGTCGTCAACTCGCGGCATGAATTGATGATGAGCTGCAGCGCACGAGGAATTATACCCCGCATCTGGGCTTTCCCACTACCTTGCATTGTGTGGGTCTTGCCCGAACCAGTTTGTCCGTAAGCGAAGATACAAACGTTGTACCCGTCCATTGCCGACTGAATGAAGTCGGCGACATCGCCAAACACTGCCTCCTGGGACTCCGACTGACCATACACTTTATCAAACGCAAACGTGTGAGGCTTCTCCA
>JAADVR010000907.1:0-12938 GCA_023335855.1 Pythium scleroteichum
ACGAAAATAACCGAGAACCCCCACAGGACTCAAAATTAGCTATAGATTTCTCGTCATTTTCACCACACGATTCGTTGCATCCCATACATCTACAGAGCTTCTAATTGCCGAATCTTTCAAGATGTCGTCCTAATTCATATGCACTGAGTACGCCTTGCGAAAGCGATCGAATTTCCTAACACCGGCACCGTATTTTCTGTAGTCGAGCACGAGCTTTGGACATGTAACTGGCTCGTCGTGCTCTGAATCCTGCGTTGCTTCTATTGCATGGGCTTCGTCTTTCGTTAAAAGCAACACAACCGGAAACAGCGAGTTCATCACTCACCTCTGGATAATTCTTGCAAACTCGCGCCAGTGCCAAGGTAATATTTCGCACGTCGACTCTCAAACCGAGTAGCCACCAAACCGGGGAAACCAGTGGAACGAGGGAGGCATATGAGTCGTCAACTGTACCTCTCTCCCCATTTGAGCTTCTCAACGAGCAAGGGAAACCGTCACGATCCGGTTTGATAGCACCGACTGTGTACACCCTTCTCGCAAGAAGCTCCAAGGCCAATGCGACAGAGTGATGGGCTGAGGCGACAACCACAACGTAGCGCTCAGATCGGTCTCTCGAGAGGATGTGGTCAATGCTCCGGACTACTGCACTTGGTTCAGCCTTTTCATCACGAAGACGGCCATATTTTCCCTTCCCACAGTACAGCTCCACACTACATGAAGACGCAATCGTCGGTTCTCAAACAACCCACGTCTAGGACACGAAAACTCACTCAAGACAGTATCCTGTGCTTGAGCAGCACCTGAGGAAGAGCCTCGTGCCCATTTTTCGCGCAAAGCGATGGTCAACGTTCAGTACGCCGAGCCGACGGTCGTAGTTGTATCTCTTGTTCTTTGGTGGGTTCGTCATCACGCTTTCACCAAATGTCAGATGTGACCCCGCACGAAATACACGTTGGAACGAGTGCTGTAAGGTTCGCGCGGTCGGAGCTTCCAAATACGGTCGTGGCGCGCGCGCGGATCGGCATTATCAGCGGGACGCCAGCACTTGACGAGCTCGTCGAATCTAGACAGACAACTCTGTGAACAAATCTGCTAGTATCTGAACACAAAAGCTTCTTCCGCACCTGTCTTTGGACATGATTCTCTGAAACGTCCCCGCGGGGATAGCTCCGTAAGCCGTCGGGTTCCAGTGGCTCGATACACACGGATGCGGCTGCAGCATGCGCATAATACACAGGCTGACCAACCGCACATACTCCAGCGGTGTGAACGGCACAAACGTCGCGAGCATCCGTCGCTCATTCTCATCGACGCTCTCGACTTCGTCGAGCTTACGCTCGCCGCGTGCGACCTGGTGGAGCTGCTGTTTGTACGCTTTTTTGGCGCGGTCGTTCATGGTCGCGACGGCATAGCGCGAGCTTTCCCTGGCCATCACGTGGAACAATTGCTTGGGAAACACGAGAAAGAAGAGCCGCATGGGGTCCTCCGCCGCGTCGACCGCGTCGTGGGTTGGCCCCCTCTCTCCATCGAAAAGACCGGGGTACTCGTCTTCTCTCGTGTTGCTTGGTGGCACTAGAAATCGTTTCCATCAGCATTTCTCATTTGTATCCGATTCAATGGTCATTACCGTCTTCCCAGCCGTCTGCCTCGAGTCGCTGAAGCTCTTGGCGTCGTCGCCGACTGTGCAGGAGCTCATCGTCGGCGTTCACATCCACGTCGCTGTCGTCCTCGTCGTCGCTATCGTCCCACGGGCACCACGTTGGAACGTGAAGGCCCTCGCCGCCGTCGTCCACGACGCTCTCGTCGTCGCTGCCGAAGACGGAGGCGACGTCCGAGTCCAGCGCGCTGTACGACTCGCCCACATTCACATCGCGCGAGGCGTCGAAGAGAGCAGCAGAGGCGGCACCGGTGATGTCCATGCCAAGGTCTCCGCAATTGATTGATGAAGAATGCGTCTGAAATAATCGAGATCTCAGTACATATCCAAAACCCTCTACAATTCATAACAATCTTAAATAGACGTTTCTTTTTTGACAGTTTTTACACGAAGGATGTCATGTAGTACTCGTATAACCAAATATTAAATGATTGATGATAAGTGTATCCATTCACACTTAGTCACGGAGGCAACTAACTGTGGATACCATCGTCCAGTGAGGCCAACTCAGTCGTGCTCTTTCGTCGGCGCATGGATCGAGAGGCCGGGGAGCCAGCCGCCTCTGCGAGGGACCTGCGGTTCTTCGCCTCGTCGTCTTCCTTGGCTGCAGCGGCTGCTTTACCATCCGCGCGCACGCCGTCGGTCGCTACAACAGCAGCAAGCACGCTCTTCCCATTCAACGATCGCGGTGGCGTCCGCACAGATGTCGGAGGACGAGTCGCGACCGGAGACGACGCCGCGGCGCCAAACAAAGACGACGGCCGCCTCAGCCCTCCCGCTGGAACGGCCACCGACTGCATGTTCGCGACCGACGCTTTGCTCACCCCTCCCACAGGTGAGAAGTACTTGGCGACGTCTACTTTCAAGTGGATGACGTTGAAGAAGCCACGCCGTGTGCGGATGATGTCGTTGTCCAAGATGACGCCAAAGTCGAAGTAGACCGATGGCGGGATATAAAGCTGCTTCTGCGCCGCAATCTCAAGTTGAAACGAGCTGCGGATCAAACTATTTGCGCGCACAGGTACGCGAAGCAGTTTTTCCAGCGGAAGAAGCTCATTCACAACCGGGGGGGCAACTTCCGCTTCTTCTTCTACGTAGTCAACCAGTGCGTCCGGGCGGTGGCGGACTGCAAAGACTGCAAACTTGATTCCTAGGTACACGGAGGCGACCACCATCGCCTCGCTTACCATGGCCACCATCGGCGAGTAGACGATTCGTAGCACGGCGGATGATGTGGACAGCAGATAGTCGAGATCCTCATTGAAGCTGTTAGAGTAGGCGGTGTGACCGGGAAAAGACTCGGAGTCCCATAGCCGCTGCCCTTCGATTGCGTATTTGTCGCCACTGATCGCGAACGCCCGCTTCTGCTCCAGCATCGCGACGATCGCACCGATAATCATGACTTCGAACGTCGTCAAGAACGTGCGTTTAACAAAGTTGTAGGCGCGCGTCTCGCTCGCTCGCACCGCGAGTCCCCACAGCAGATTGATCGTGCAGTGGACAACCATCCAGACGCGGATGTTTGAAAGAACGGCGAAGACTTTGCCGGACGACTGCTGGTTCCATGTCCAGATGATGGAGTTGGGCATTTGGAACTGCCACGAGAGCACACCGGAGAGCAGCGTCAGCGCAACGATGGGCAGGCTTCGATAGAGAGAGCGGTAGAGGATCGTCCACGAATACTCGCTCGCGAGTCGTGTCAGGTCTTCAGGATTCTTGGTGCCGAGCAGCGGGAGCAGCAGGACAGTGGCTGTCTCCAGCGCACTGCGAACGTGAGCAGCAAGAAGAACGAGATCGATGGCAATCAAGAGGATGTAGAGGTGACCAAAACTGGTGAAGTTGACGTTCGTGCGGTGCTCGAGTCTGTATCTGCCGTCGTTCTCCAGCGTCGAGATCATGAACGAACTCTTGCTGTTCTGGCGAATCACGAACTCAAAGCCCATGACATTGAGTACGTCGACGGTGAGGAAAGATTTGTCGTGGTGGAGATCGTGGAAGCCGACGGCATGGAGACCTACGAACGCAGCGTCGTACACGTTGGGCGACGCGCAGCCCACAAGCGTCGGTGTTGAGTACTCTCCGACGCCTCCGAACTGAACACCCTCGAAGCAGACGGCGCTGCTGAGAGGAAAACTGCCGCCTATCAGCTCGAGCATGTCGAGTAGCTCGTGCTCTGCGTTGGAATTGGGCTCGGCCATGATCTCAGCTGGGACCATGGGGTCATCGAGGCGATACCGATGGAAGAATTCGGTGACGACATTTTCCTGGCAAATCGGAGGCCGCCGGTGGAGATACAGCAGCTTGCAAGCCGCCCAGGTGACGGCGTCGACGCGCGCGCTGGACGCGAGGAACAGATCGTTGGCGCGAAACTGCTTGCCGGCCACACCCAGCAGGCAGTTGGTCGCTCGCGCGTGGAGGAAGAAGCCGTCGGCGACATGGAGCGTGTCGCATTTCGCCAGCAGCGACGGCCACCCGCTAGCAAAGTCCACTTCGTCGCCACTTGAAAGGCTTGAGAGGTTGAGGCTCGCGTTGGCGGCGAGCGGTGCCGCGTCGAACGTGGCGGTGCCGACCGCTTCGAGTCCGTAGCTGCTCGACGAGCCGAACCACACGGCTTTGAAGGCGAAGTCGCGCACGTCGAGAGCGCAGAAGAGCGCGAGCGCCACGAGACGCAGCGCCGACAGCAGCCGCGCTACGAGGCCGCGCATAGCTGACGCGAGATCCCGAAGTGGCAGGAGAAGCCGCGTCGTTTCGGGGTCCAACATCGCGATCCTGAGTCTGATAATTTGTCAGACGTGTATACCTGATGCAGGAGCTCATTTCGCGACAAAGCATGGACGAGGCCCACATCGACATGGCCGACGCCGGCGCCGACGCGGCGGACGACGTGCTGCTGCGCGCGCTGCGCACGAAAGTGGACGCAGCGGCCAACCGCTTCCCCTTCTGCATCGTCTGGTCGCCGCTGCCGGGGCTCACGTGGTTCCTGCCGTTCATCGGCCACATGGGCATCGCCACCTCCGAAGGGTACGCCGCACTCTGTTGCTTCATTCGTCATGGGGCTGTCCCTCTCACTCTGGCTGGTTTGTAGAGTCATGTACGACTTCGCGGGGCCCTACACGATCGGCCGCGAGCACCTGGCTTTTGGCGCGCCGACACGGTACATCCAGTGCGACGTCTCTCCTGAGCAGGCGGCCGAGTGGGACCGCAGCGTCTCGCAGGGCTGCGCCATCTACGAGAAGCGCATGCACAACCTATGCTGCGACAACTGCCACTCGCACGTGGCCACGTGCCTCGAGCACATGGAGTACAAAGGCCGGAGGCGCTGGGATATGGTCACGCTCTGCTTCTGGATGTTCTTCTGCGGCAAGTACGTGGACGCGACAGCTTTCGTCAAGTCTTGGCTGCCGTTCGTCGTCATCGTCGTCGGGTTTTGGTTTATTTTGTGAGGGCGGCTAGATGAAGAGCGGGATGGTATGCGGTTCATTTAATCTTTCTTTTTGCATATTATCAATATCACGAATATCTTGACGGGCTCTGCTTCTGGTTTGCCCATGCATCGCCCATGAGTCTGGTCGCACGATCGATAAATGGTGCCCTTTGCCCGTAGTACAGTGCCGAAGCAAGTTATTTGGGAACCTTCCATTTTGAGAAATTTGATAACGGAACCACAGCTCCGTACACGGCAGAACCTTTCATACCCAAACTCTCGAGCTAATCCACTGTATCTTCGTCTTCGCGCAGGCACTGTAAGTGGCTGCTGAGTCTTGCTCACGCTGCTTCCAAGTATTCCTGATTCTGAGAATGAGTGATAGGTGGCGGCAGCCATAAAAACGAGAATCAAATTGAGACCAACACCACACCATGGGCGCGCCCGAAGACGCGCCGTTGTGGACCTCTCAGGCGGAGGTCAACGCCGCTGCCAACCGCTCCCCCTTCTGCATCGTCTGGTCACCTCTGCCCATCGTCACGTGGGTCCTACCGTTCATCGGCCACATGGGCATCGCCACCTCCGATGGGTTCGTTCACTTGTTTCTTTGTGCAATTTTTTATCTGCTTTTGACGTGGCAATTAGCGTTCTCTGCGACTTTTCCTACCCCATCAAAATTGATCGAGAAAATTTGGCATTTGGACCCCCGACGCGATACATCCAGTGCGACGTCTCGCTCGAGCAGACGGCCGAGTGGGATCGCAGCGTCGAGCGAGGCTGTGCTATCTATGAGAAATGCTCGTACCACCTCTGCTGCGACAACTGCTACTCGTTCGTGGCCAAGTGCCTTGAGCGCGTGGAGTACAAAGGCCGGAAGCGCTGGAGTATGGTCGCGCTTTGCGTCTGGATGTTTTGCTGCGGTAAATACGTCGATGCGACGGCTTTTATCAAGACATGGCTGCCATTTGCCATCGTTATCGCCGGATTTGGATCTTCCTGTGATGCGACGAGAGAACCAAACGTGTCGAAATCAACTGTGTGTTCTGCATTACCGGCTCAATAATTCCGAGGTGTTACATCAAGTCTGGCGCTGCTGCCTACAGCTAGTCCCCAAGCAAGTTGCCGACGTCAGCATCACCCCAGTCGTCGTCTACAATCGAAACTACCCCGTCAGTATCGTATGACGTCGCTAAGTAATATTCAGTTCCACTTACCGTCGTTCTTCGTCGCCTTCGAGGCCTGGGCAGGTGGCCTTTGGGCGGCCGTCGTCGGTCGTTCGTGCGCGAGCAGCGGCTTTGGGGCAGCGTACTCGTTGTCCTCGTCCTCTCGACGGCTCGAACTAGCCGACGATTCGCGCGGAGCGTCCTGGCGGCCACTGCTGCCATCTCCGCTGTACCGCGCGCCGTTATCTCTTGAGTACTGCTGTTGCTGCTGGTAATACTGCTGTTGCTGGTAGCGCTCGTCGTTGTCTTCCGACCTCGCCGATGAGCCGCCGTTGCGTGTGGGCTGCTGGCTTTGCATTTGCGACTGCTGCTGTGTCTGCATCTTCGTCGCGGCCGCGTGGTCGCGCTCGAGCTTTGCGAGCTTGTTCTGGTACTGGTCGCATCGCTGGCCGAGGTCTTTGCAGATGGCGACGAGGTACCGGAGACACTCGAGGTTCTCCGGGTAGTCCTGGTGGATCTGCTCGTAGAGCACCATGGCCTTTTGGTAGGCGCCCATCCGGCGGTAGCAGCTCGTGACCATGAGCCGCCACTTGACTTCGGTGGGCTGGATCTGCGACGCGCGCTCAAAGAACTGGATGGCCTTCTCGTAGAGCTCGCTCTTGACGTACCAGACGCCGAGCCACGAGATGACATCGAGGTTGATGGGGAAGTATCGATAGGACTCGAGGTGGAAATGGAACGCCTGCGTCTCGTCGTCGTCCTTGTTGAAGATCTGGCCCAGCCGAGCGAACACGCCCGGGTCCGCGACGTTCTTGCCGCTGTGATGGCCGGCGTCCTTGCTGTTGTGCTTCTCCGGCTTGTCGCCGTTGCCAAAGCACGAGATGAGGATGTTGAACCACTTGGCGGCCTGCCGGTAGTTGCCCATCATGTCGTGGAGGTTGGCGATCTGGTAGAGCACCTCGATGTTGCTAGGCACGATGCTGTGGAGCTTCTCGAACGCTTGCAGCGCCTCGTTCGGGACCCCCATCTTGATGTTGACGAGCCCGAGATTGTAGATGGCCTCGATGCAGTCGGCCTCGACGCCGATGGCCTCAAGGAAAAGCTCTTTGGCGCGCTCGCACTCGTTCTTGACGTAGAGGCAGTTGCCCTTGTTGACCAGTGCCTTGGCGTTGTACCGCTGGTGGCGCACGGCCATGGACGCGTACTTGTCGGCCTGCGCGATGTCGCCTTCGATGAAGTAGAGAAAGCTCAGATTGGTCGCGGCCATGGCCTTGTGCACGTGGTCCTTCTTCTCAAACGCCTTGAGCACTTCGATGGCCTTCTCGAACTCTTTCTGGCGCAAAAAGCAGTGCGCCTTGCAGATCTCCATCTCGCTCGCGAGCGACTCGTGGTTCTCCTGCTTGAGCGCGTCGATGACCCAGTTGTACCCGGCCAGCCAGTCCTTTTTATCAAGCGCCGGCGCGCAGAGCTTGGCCGCGATGAGGATGTACTCCATGGCTTTCTTCCGCCGCGCGCGGATCTCGGCCTTGAGCCCGTCGGTCTTGAGCGAGTGGAGATGTTCTCGCGAGGACCGGTGGCGGTCATCGTCTTCGTCTCGCGTCGGGTCACTCTTGGCGAACTCTTCTTCTTCCTCTTCTTCGGTCAGGCCTTCCATGGGGATCGAGATGAGGTTGGTGAACCCGCGCCGCATCTTCTCGTGCTCGCCGATGGCGTAGTAGCAGATGATGAGGTTGAAGCCCGACTGGAAGTCGGC
This sequence comes from Pythium scleroteichum, assembly GCA_023335855.1. Taxonomy (NCBI): domain Eukaryota; phylum Oomycota; class Peronosporomycetes; order Pythiales; family Pythiaceae; genus Pythium; species Pythium scleroteichum. Next base: position 7,998 of record JAADVR010000907.1, read on the forward strand.
GTTGCCTTCCATGATGTCTTCGAACGTGGCCGACGCGTCCTGGTAGTGGCCCAGCCGGATCTGCGCGGCGCCGATGTTGCGCTTGATCTTGTACCGGATCTCCTTGCTCGTGTTGGGGATCTGGTCGAGCGCCATGCGGTACATACGGATGGCCGTCGGGTACTGCTGCTGCTCGAAGTAAATGTTGCCCATGTTCACGCGCAGGCGGCCGCCATTGGTGTACTGTTTGTTCTTGACGATCGGCGTGTACGCCTGGATGGCCTCTTTCCAGAGCCCATTGAGGTGGTACGCGTTCGCGAGGTTGAAGAACACGGCGTAGGTGAGATCGACGTTGAGCAGGTCGGTCAGCGCGTTGGCCTCGCAGTGCTTTGTGAACGCTCGCTCTTTGCGACCGGCGTCTTTCGCAAAGTGCAAAGCCTCCTCGTACTTGAGCTTCTGAATCGCGTCGGCCGATTGCTCGATGAGCGAGTTCACGGCGCGTTCAAGATCGCGCGCGACTTCCTTGGGCGAGTTCTCGAGCTTCTCGATGAGCGGCGGCGCCGCGCCGGCCTTCCGCGACTCGCCCAGCGGATCGAACACGCGCTGGCTTGAGGCCGTTCGAGGATTGGACTACACCACACAGAGCACCACCGTCAACGGCACGTATAATCAATATGAAATACCCCCACGAGCACATACCGAGAAGCCGGCGCCGGCCACCGACGTCATCGGCCGCGCGTCGCCCCCGCCTCCATTCTGAGAGGCAGTGCCCATTCCGGAAGCCGGGGCTTGGCGTCCCATTTGCGATGGCGGCGCGCTGGATAGCAAGTGACATCAGTGGTTATTCCATGAGGGCAACTAGCGTCGAGAGGAGACTCACCGGAAGGCGGTACCTGGCGGATTGTACCCGCCCCGCGAAGCCGGCACGCCTCCTCCTCCGCCGTACGAAGACGGCTGGTAGGCGTTGGTGGACGCCGTCTGCGGCGGCGCGAGGTCGATGCTGTAGTTGAAGCCACCGTAGAGGTCATCGTCGTCGTCGTAGTCGACCATGAGAGCGTGCTTGGACTGCTGGCCGTAGCCATTGCCTCCTCCATACGACGGCATTCTCGCTGCGCCCACCGAGGTCTCAAATGCCCTGCAGGAGAGACCGAGCCGTCCAGTGGGTTGCGTCGTTTCTCGAAACGACGTGCCGAGTTGTGGCCAATCGAATGAACCCGCTCAATCATTCCAACCAATCACCCAGCTCGTAAGTGTAGCCACTAGCGCGGTTCAAGATCCACCACAGTGTCCTATGGCAAGGATGGGGAGTAGAGACATGATACCCACCATCACTCACTGGCTGTTCCGAAGTGCAGGCGAGTGGCTACACTCCTTCAGGAGCTGCCTCTGTTTCCAGTCAACAGGTAGTCTCCATTCACAGAAGCCACCGGCAATGCGGTCGCCACCGCCGCTTACCAAGTGGATTCCACGCTTTCCAAGATCTCCGGCCCTGGTCTGTTCTCCATCTAACGCGTCCGAGACTTCACCACTTCGTTCGTCGATCCGTCACTACGCCCCACGCTCGCCAACGTAGCAGCGAGCGGATCAGTTCTCCTCATTGAAGTCAATAGCGCTGGCAATTCAGTTCAGTTCCCTCGAGATGGCCCCTGCTTCGTCTGCCGATCGCCTTCAAAGCCTCATGAGCACACGGGCGACACAAGTTGCCAATGTCTGGAGAGCAACACATGCGATCGTGGCGGTTTCCTATGACCCACTGGGCCATCTCGAGCGAACCAAACAAGCGTTCTCAGATTGAGTTGGCTCCGGATGAATTTCGTGGATTTTCTGGACCATCGGGAGATCGTCGTTTTCGATCGCAACCCTCGTCGCACGAGCAAACGAATCGTGGCGTAGAGATTGCTCGATCGTGGAGCCATGCGTGTCCACTACTCGCTGAAAGAGTCGTGGCGACCAAGTCGCGGCTGCGTAGACGAGCGAGAAGAGAGGCGACAGGTCGAGATACGAGGTAACGGAGTCGACGACCTGCGGCATAGCCGACACGGTGGTCTCTCACTGTGCACACTGCACTCGAATGAGCGGAGAAAGTGCCATGGTGTTGCAGTCGATGGGAAATCGACAAGTGAGCCAAATCCATCGGCCAAAGATCGCGAGCCACGGTGGTGGTAGACTGAGATGGGAATGATAGTATTTCCAGATCCGAGTTGCCAATGACGACCAGCCATCTCACCACAGTCAGAGCCAAGTGCTCATTCAAGGTGGTCTGTGTGCTTCATACAGTACCAGTGGCCTGAGCTCACCCCGTCGTGGTTGAAGATCCCTATAGTAGGACCCCAGTGGCAATTCGTTTGTGTCCATGTTCGCATCAACTTCGATCGTTACGCATGGATCCAGTAAAACCTCCCAAACTTCTGGGTTGAACATCCGCTACCACCATTCGGCGACCACGACCAGCACTCTCCACTGTACTTGACACGTCAGCACTGCAGTTTGAAACGTGGCTGACACCACTCAAGCCGCCATGTTCCGCCCTCCGCTAGCTCAAGTGCTGTCATCTTTGTCTCGAGTCCAGACTCGTCAGCTCGCAACGCTGCCGCATGTCGTCGACACTGTTTCCTCGTATCTCGACCCATCGCCTCTCTTCTCGCTCGTCCACGCAGCCGCGACTCGGTCGCCACGACTCTTTCAGCGAGTGGTCGACGCAAATCAGTCCACATCAGAGGAGGAACCACAACGCCACCACCGATTCGCCTGTGCGATGGAAGTCGCAATCCAGAACGACGATCTTACCATGGTCCAGAAGATCCACGAGATCTATCCAGAACCGCTCAATCTCAGAGCGCTTGCGTTGGCATTTCAGTTCGGTTCTCTCGAGATGGTCCAGTGGGTCGTTCAAAATCGCCACGACCGCGTGTGCAGTCCTCCTGGTATCGAAAACTTGTGCCGTCGATGTTTGTGCGAAGTTCTAAAGTCGATCGACACGCAGGACGTCGTGCGGGTCGTCGAGTGGCTCGCAAGTATCGACTTGAAGCTTGTCGCCGAGAGCGGGGCCCTCCACCAGGACTGGATCACTTTGATGAAGAGGAGTGTCCCTCTTGCGCAGTGGGCACAGCAAAACAACTATCTGACGGAGGTGACTGCCGGGAAAGTGCTCCGTGGAATAATTGAGAAAGGACCCCTCGAGAGCATCGCCGTGTTTGAGTATCTCGTCGAGCAGGGTTTCTTACTCATCTCGAAGGAAACCATCCGCAGTCTCTTGCGTGGGTGTTGCCAGCCCGAACTCGAGCCGCTGGTCGACGTGGTGCTCGGCAGTCGCTTGTGCGATTCGTTTCGTGGTCGGTTCACGTGGGAGAGGACCCGTAAGGATGGCCACAAAGTGCTTCAACTCGATTTCGCCAGCATCTATGGCTCTGGCCACATGCAAGCGCGCCTCCTCGAGCAGCTCGCACTGGACGCCGCAAACTACTGCCACGTTGACCTGCTCCGGTGGCTGTACGATGATTGCGGTGTAGCACCTGACGTGTCGAGATCCTACTGCTTCATCTCCGAAGAGCGAGACTTGCTGGACATGTACGAGTGGTTTGCTCTATCAAAACGAAACTGGTGGATCCCGCTCGACGCCACAGCTGCAGCGTCGCGCGGATCTCTCTCTGCCATTGAGTGGCTCCACTTAAACAGCCCTCAGGTTCTGAACACTACGACCATGGACAAAGCAGCAGCGTCTGGTCACCTCCACATCATCCAGTGGCTCCATATGAACCGAAACGAAGGATGCACGAAGAGCGCAATGAACCAGGCCGCAGCGAGTGGGCACTTGGAGGTTGTCTTGTGGCTCGCTCAGAATCGAACCGAAGGCCGTGTGAATGAGGCGATCGTGTACGCTACTATGTCAGGTCACGTCGAGATCGTCCAGTGGCTCGTCGAGAATTACCACGCCAGCTGCGCGGTTTGTGTGTTGCGCGCTAGTCTTCTCCAGGCAAGCGTATACAGCCCGTACCTCGAAGAATCAGCTCTGGATGCGCTTCGATTCCTCGACGCAGGGGGCCCACGAGCCGACGGCTGCGTTGGGGTATGCGTGAGGGCTAGTATCTACAATCCATACACGCTCGGCGCCCTCGCGCTGGCGCAGGGCGATCTGCTTCTCGCTGACTATCTACGCATCCACCACCGAAATGAGCTCACCATGCGACGCCCGCAAGATCTAGTGCACTTCGGAAGAACTGGACACGTAGGCTCCATCCTATGGATTCGCCAACACTTCCCGGAGTTCGGTAACCAGCTGCCTTTGCGCTAATGAGACAAGGACGTACATTATGTTTGAAAGTCTGCGCGCTGCTCAAGATTCTCTAACGCACCACACGAGTGTGCGATGTCGTCTAGCTTTTTGCGTTGATTCATCAAGGACATCTATGCGGATCTAAAGTGCGGAATCATCGCAACGATGTCATTGGCTGATTCTCCATTGTGATTCATTTGAGAAGCATGCGGTGTTATTCGCCCAGTCCTTCGCGTCCGCAAGAAAATGATATAATTCAACAAGGTAGACCGCAGTAAACCTTCAAACGTTGACACGTGCACACGCGGGTGACTCGTTTCGATCGATGCACCTGATCCCCACGGATCATTGCGGGATCTGCCTTGATGACGAGCCTGCCGACACCATGTTTCACGTTCCAGAATGCGACCACACGTACTGTCGCGAGAGCCTGCGACGTTTCGTGCTGGGTCGCATCGAACAGGAGGACGTGACGCCCAAGTGTCCGCACGACGGTTGCTCCAGTTGGTTATCCGATCTTGAGGTCTCGCAACTGCTCACTGCAGACAAACACCGCACATATTACGCAACGACCTTGAACCTGGTGACGCGCAGCGATCCGCATCGTTTTCGGTGCCTCGCGCTCGACTGCCGCGGTCAAGTCTGGCTGCCGATCGACAACCCGCACTTCGTGTGCAACGATTGCGGCG
>JAADVR010000908.1:0-12918 GCA_023335855.1 Pythium scleroteichum
CGTCGGATCGCTTAGCAACACTGTCGCTGAGTCAGACACCAGCACGCAGATTTGGTCGTGCACGTGATGGGATCATTGTCCATGACGGTAGCGACTCGGTGTGCGATCGTGAGCTGCGCGACGCTGGTGGGTTGTAGCGCGACCATCCTCGCCAACTTGGCGTGGCCCATCACAGGCGCGGTCTCGTCCATCATGGCGACCGCACAGCGCCGCCGAGACGATTGCGACTGATAAATAGTGTTTGTAGCGTCGACACAGCCGCAATTGAGCGCACTCAACGTTGATCTCCTAGAGGGACCTGAGCTAGTCTGAATGGGGAGCATGGCGCAAACAAGCTCACGGCCAACACACGCGGCGCTTGCGCCCCATGAGTTGTCTGGTACGTACAGAGATTTTGGGTGGGATTAGAAACTGCGTCGATCAGCATGATCGAAGAAATCCATCGTTTTCGTGCATTTGCCTTTTACATTCGACCAGCAGCACCAGACACAGGGTGTCTTCTGCACGTTTGATCTCGAACTTCAGATTTTCTACCCTATTTGACCGAAGATTTTGAGAAGTGGAGATGAATGCAGAAGTGATCTTGGACTGAACTCAGGTTGGCCCCCCAAAAATATCTCAGCATATTCCGGACGAGCCACCTTGACTCAAGGTGGCTCGTCCGGCCCTATCGCTCTCAAGGCTTGAGAGCGATAGAGCCCAAATTCGCTGTCCCTCTCCCCACCATGCGTCGAGTGATTGGCTGCTCACTCGAACACTTCTACTTCAACAGACCGTTATATGACACAGAGCAGGGCGACAGTGCATGGACGTTCCATGTAGAAGTTCCATGATGGAACTTCGACATGACTCCCCTACATTCGACTTTTCAACACCTGCACGTGTGCCAGATGAAGGGGCGCACAAGGGACCCGCCTTATCTATCACGCGCCTGCTCACCTCCTCAGAACTGTCAACATGGCATGTTCTCCCATTGCGTAATGTATTTCATTCAAAACCTCAGATCACAAGCTCTTTCAACTTCCTACACAGAGCTGCCGCTGTGCGAGTAGCCAGCGCAAAGACATCACCGCAACCAACAACCTCCTCAGGCCTCCCCACACTACACCTCAACCTTTCTCTCCGCACAGCAAACATCACTGCGTAGATGGTTGGCGATGGTTGGCGCCTTTCAGGTGCAGGCTGTGTGAACGAGAAGTATATAAAATATATGAACACTTTCCGCTGAATCAGCTATTGTTCTGTCCAGTGTCCAGCAAGTCGGCTGGACTCTGATAAATGCGTCCGTGGATCACGGTACTCTGGTTGAAAAGATACTTCGAAGTAGTTTCTGTGATGCTTATGCCCACTCACGATTCGGAGAACATCGAATGATTGATGGGTCTTGACCTCGTCAAGGTCTCTCCATACCACGGCGCTCAGTCTGGAATTCTCCCCCTCGCGAGCAAGTGCGCGCGAGCAGTCCGGACTGCTGGCCGATCCTCCGAGGCCGTCAGAGAACGGACGAGGGCGAGATTCAGCTACCACTACCGCTCCAACGGCAGCTCCATCTGCAGCCCGACGACAACGACAAGAACAACAAGAAGGACGCCACGCTGGTCATCCAGAGGCCACCGCTGACGACGTCAACGCGATCTGTGTGGTCTCGGCGCAGCCTTATCCGCTGGATACCGATCTAGCTGAGGCCAAGCACGACGTCCAGCAGGTCTTGGACCTGCTGGTCAAGCGCGGCCGTGGAAGAGGAGCTCGAGCTCTCACTCGAGCAGAACGAGGCCCCCAATGCGCAGCTGCAGAAGAAGATCGCTCGAGGGCGAGACCGACGCGCTGCGCGAGGAGCCGCGGATGTACTAACGAACTGACCCTTCCCTCACTGACACACCAGGTACTCATCAATGGTCATGCAGTCATGTCTGGGGCTGTCTTTCCTCTGCTACCCCCGCGATCATCCACAAGGAAACTCATGCTCAACACTTGGAACCGTCCGCCGGACGCATATTCCACCGCAGGACGTGAAAGAGTGAGTCAGCCTGGAAGAGTGAAAGAGACAAGCACTGGATCCAGCCACCAGCAACAGAGAGATGGCATGGGGTCGAGTCAGCTGAACGGAGCGGTAAGTGGGTGATGAGACAGTCCGGCAAGGTGCTGCGGTGATACTGTGACGACGGCGGCGATGGCAACGACAAACCCCCAGGTTGGTGTTGTTGGTGTGAGAAGAACACAAGGTAGCAATAAGAGTTAGTGGTGATCGCGGTAGTGCACGCTTGCATGGATGAGATGCTCAGAGTCATGCTCCTTGAGAGGAGACCGGAGGCTCTCTTCGTGTGTTGCGCTGTCGCGGCCGCAGCCGCCTACTCGCTATGCCGCGTGTGTCGTGTCGTGTCGTGTCGTGTGAATGTTGGGTGGGCTCAGCGTCTTCGCGGTCGTGGTCGTCGTCACCGTCACCGCCGTGTGTTTGCCGTGGCTATCTCTCATCTCCCATCGACCGACTCGGGTTCATCTGGGTCGGCTCGGCTGATGGGTGTGTATAAGGTGTGGCTCTGTGTCTGGCGCGAGAGAGTCATCGTCGTGAGGTAGGGGTCAGGTCGTTGGCAGGCTGGTCGAGCCGAATGCGGCAAGCAGCAGATCGCTCGATGGGTGTGTGTGACTGAGACCGAGTTCTTAGGACTGTGACGAGTGGATATCAATTGGAGTGGAATTGAAGCATGACCGATGGGTAGGAACTAGGAAGCACATGCAGACGACTTTTATTCTTCCAACATGACTGAGGTTCCTTCTCGTAGCGCTCGTTGATGCGATCAGGCACACGTGACAAACCAATATATTTTGAAAATTATATGAAGCGACATATGCTGGTCTTAGCGGCGACGAGGAGACTCTTTCTTACCGCTGTTCTTGCGTGCGTCGGACAGGAACTGATCCAGTCCATACGGGTCGTCGCTGTCACTATCCGACTCACTGCGATCTCGGCGACTGCGTTTGCGGTCGCGAGATGGTGAACGCGAACGAGATCGCGAGGGGGAACGACGACGAGGTGGAGCACGTCCTCGCCCTCGGGAGCGAGAACGCGATGGTGAGCGGCGGCGACTGCTGCTAGAAGAGGCTGGAGCTCGAGAGCGCGGTGGTGTGCGAGATCTCGACGCTGATCGAGAACGGGATGGCGATCGTGAGGGGGAGCGTCGACGCGAGCCTCCACGACCACGTCCATGGTTGTTGTCACGGTCGGCGTCTTCGTGAGAAGGCTTGGTGTCGTCGTACGAGAACTGCACGGGTCCGTCGCGGCCTCGCCCGACTTCGTCTGTTCCGCGGAACTGTCGGTCGGCCTTGAATCGGTTCTTGTGATCGCTCTTCAGGTCTTCGTAGTCCTTGTCGGCGTCAGCGTAGGCGCTGTCATCCGCCTTGGGGCGATACACACTTGCTTTACCTCGGTCCACCATGGGTTTCGAGTACACACTGTACTCATCTTCGCCACCAAATCCAGACCCGAGCCCTTGCGACTGATTGAATAACCGCGAGTCGAACATGGCTTCGCCCGTGAGCTTGCCCGTGCCCTGCAGCTGTCCGAGCGCGATCTTCTCTGACACATCGCGGTCTTCGTCGCGCGCGAGCTTGCCTTTCTTGCCCAGCTTCTCCATCCGCAACTCACGCTCGCGTTCCTTCTTGCGGTCGCGGCGAATCCGCTCGCGCTCACGACGCGCGTCTTCGTCGTCCGAGCCACTCTCGCTTCCCCGCCGCCCACGGCCGCGACTGCGGCTTCGGCTCGAGCTGCGACTGCGGCCGCGCCCTCGACTGCTGCTATGGCTACGACTCCTGCTGGGTCCGTACTTGCTTCCTCTGGCCTCACCGTCGTCGCCACGGATCCCGGCGCGTTCCATGCGAGCTTTCTGCGCGAGCTCGCGCAACTCGTTCTCTTTCTGCTCCTTTTGCTTCATAGCGAGCTTTTTCTGGACTTGCGCGCGCATATTGACCTCCTCGCGCGCCTTGCGCTCGGCGATCGCGAGCGCCTCGGCAAGCGACGCGAAGTTGTCGTTGACTGTGGGCTGCTGGAGCCCTCGGCCGTCGGCCGCGAGGCGCTTGTCGAGCGCGATCGTGAAACCCTTGGAGTTTTTCCAGTTGGAGATGACCGGCGGGATCTTCCACGACTGCTGGTCCTTGACCGTGAGCTTGCGCGGCGGCGAGTGGAGCACGGGCACGGGCGGCGACGGCGGCCCGTGCACGGCCTTCTTGTGCTGGAACTTGGGCGGCTCCATGGGGTCCTTGGCCACCTCGACCATGCGGATGATGCGCTGCTGGCTCTGCGTGCCCATCTTGCCCTGGTCGTGCGGCGTGTAGCGGATGTACGTGGACGTCTCCTTGGCGGTCTTCTGGTGCGCGACGTTGACCGGGTGCGCGGCCGCGATCTTGCCCTGCACGAGCTGCTGCAGCGCGTCGCGCGTGCGGCTCGCGGTCTCCATCTCCTCCTCCTTGGACGGCAGCGCGAGCGGCGTGTCGTCCTTCTCGACGATGTCGCTGAACTTGGAGTAGACTTTGCTCTTGTCGCGGTGGTGCTGCGTCACGATCGCGTCGTAGCTCACGCGGCCGTCGTCGCCGCGCACCTGCAGCGCCAGCGCGTTGCTGCTGCCGCCGCCCTTCTTGCCCATGCCCAGCGGGAACTGCGCCAGGTGGATCTCCGGGAACGCGCCGCCGTCGCCAAAGTCTTCGGGCGCGCGCGGCACAAACTGCGCGGCCACGCGCCGCGGGTACGCGGGCATATGCGGCACGCTCTTGACGGAGGCCGCGGGGGGCGTAGACGGGGCAGGCTGCGCGTCCTGCGGCGTCGCGTAGGCGTGCACGGGCGCGGGGAAGAGCGAGCTCATGGAGGCACTTGGGGAACCAGTGTCTTGTCGGCGGGGCGTTAGGTATGGGAGACGTTAGAAACAGAGCCAGGTGATAGAAACGATTAACCGATACGATAAATTTGCAAAACACGGTCGATTGAGAGAAGAAAGGAAGGATCTTGGTCCATCCCGACGAACCACCAAGTGCATTACGACACCATGGCGTTGGCGCTGCGCTTCGCGGAGGAAGGCGAGTTCAGGTGCGTGAGACGAATGTACTGATCTAGCGGAAGCTCTTTTATCTCGCTGACGCCGCGCCACCGCCAGCTCTCGCGCCGTGGGGGCCTCGTACGACGAGGAGAGCGACATCCATCTCGAGCCGCCGAGCAGCTACTTCCGAGTGCGTCGTCGGTCGTCCGCTGCCGTTGGATCCCCTTGCTGTGCTGAGTCACGTTCTGATACAGTGGAGCAAGCCCGCTCGCGCGCGCGTGGGTGACACGCCGCTCGCCGTCGAGCGCCTGGTGGTCGCCACGAAGGGCGCGCCGCAGCTCTTCCTCGAGCGGCTCACGGCCGCCTGGACGCTCGTGGGCACGCTCGTGGTCTCGGATGAAGCGCCGGTACGTCGCCCTGCTATGCTCCACGACGCGCCAAGTCTTATCCGTGTCATGGCGCAGCAATCGGTGACGTTGGACGCTCGTCGGCGCCCGGCGACCTCGCAGATGCTCTCGCACGCGCCCGTGGACAGCGCCGACTTCGGCAAACTCGTCGCGGTCGTCGTGCCGAACGACCTCTCCAACGACGCCGTGTGGCTGTGGACGCAGACGCTGCAGCGCCACGTGGACGCGCGCGAGTCGCTCGTGCTGGACGCGCAGCTCTCGCCCATCTACGACTTCGGCTTCGGCTCTGACGACGCGCCGATGCTGCGCACGTTGGCCTCGACGGAAGCGCGCGACGCCAAGTTCGAGCGGCTCGTGCCGACGCTCGAGACACCTCGCTTCGTCACGGGCGTCACGGCCGCTCTCCTCACGCAGGTGCGAAGGCCACCACCGCCCTCACTTCGTTTGGTTACTGAGACGCGCTCGTTGCTGGTCTGCAGGGAGAACTGCGTCGCCGCCGCGTGCGCGCATTCGTCAGTCTGCGCAGCGCCAACGCGCTGCTGGTCGAGAGCGCACGCAGCTTCTCGCCGCTCGTCTCGCTGCTGGACCTTCCGGTCGCGCCGGGTTTCGCGTCGCCGTCGTCGCCGCGCGAGCGTCTCGACCCAGAGGAAGAGCTAAACAGTTTATACACGTGAGGCGTCACGCCGTCGCGTCCAGTTCGTCCGTGTTCTCCACCACGCGCGCGTGGGCGTCCTCGGCGCGGATGAGGCAGTCGCTGCTGCCGCCCAAGCTGCTGTTCGACCTCACGGGCCATATCATCGACGCGCGAGTGGGCTTCGTCTGCGCTGGCGTCGTCGTTGCCGCCGAGGGGACGGGCTCCGAGATGCGGCGGCTCGACCCGCTGCTCACGAGCGCCGACATGCGCTTGCCGGCGCGGATGGACGACGTGCGCGTGATCGTGAGTCGGCGCGTGGACCTCGGCGGCGCGGCCTCGGCGCTCACGACCGACGGATGCAGCGCGTGCATGCCAGCGGCGTGGGTCTCGCTCAGCGCCTGCGCGCCCTCGACCGTGGGCGGCTGGGCCGTGATCAAAATGGCCGTCAGCGCCGCGCCCGACGGCTCGCGCGGCCCCAGCACGATCTTCTGCTTGCCACAGCACAGAATTAGTCCCCGTGAGCAGCTCCGAGACGACCTGAGCGTACCGAGAGGCATGCGTCGCGCTTGAGCAGCAGGTTGCTGCGCCGCGTGGTGGCCACGCTCTGCTTGGCGCGGCGGTCGCGCGGCGGCGCCTCGTCCTCGCTCGCCTTGACGTGGTGCTGCAGCTTGAGCGTGATGGCCACCTCGGTCATCTTCTTCTGCAGCGCCTCGAGCATCGCGGGCGACGAGAGCTCGCTCAGCAGCAGCGGCCCGCCGAGCGATTCCTGGCTGTTGACGAGCTTCTCGGCGTGCAGGATCTCGAGGCAGCGCTGCATGATGGCGCGCAGGCGCGTCTGCTGGTGGTTGCGCATCTCTCGGAGCGCGTTGTACGACTCGATGCGCTCGAGCGCGTGGCGGATGCGCTCGAGCGCGTGGCGGATGCGCTCCTGCAGCTCGAGCTGCACGGCCGCGCTGCGCTGCGCAGCCTCCTGCGCCAGCTTGGCGGCCTCGTTCTCCAGCGCGTCGACCTCGTCCTGCAGCTGCGAGTTGAGCTTGTGCTTCGAGAGCAACGCGTCCTCGGTCTCTTCGAACTGGGCCACGAACCGCGCGAGCCCGTCGTCCTCCTCGCCTTCCTGGCGGCTCGTGTCGGCGCCGAGCTTCTGCTCGATCACGCGGAAGGCGCGGCGGAACGAGAGCAGCGGCTTCTCGCTCGCCAGGGTTTGGGGCGTGGCCGCCTTGTCCCCCAGCATGCGCTGCAGGATCTCGAGCGGACTGCCGGCCGTGAGCACGACCGTCGACCGCCGCGCGCCGTCACGCGGGCCAGCTGCGCCGTGGCGTTGCTGCACGGCGCTCATGAACTCGCGCGCGTCCACGACCACGTCCTGCTCGGGCGGCAGCGCGAGTCGCTGCTCTTCGGCCTCGAGCTCGGCGCGCCGCTCGAGTTCCACGAGCTCCTGCGAGAGCGCGTTGCGCACGCTCTTGGCCGCGCGCACCTTGTCGCCGAGCGCCGCGTTGGCCGTCTCGACGGCGGCGATGTCGTCCACGAGCTTCTTCGCGACCTTGCGCATGGCCAGCAGCTCGCGCCGCAGCGTGTCGATGTCGGTCTTGACCTGCTGCTGCGCCGTCACGAGCTTCATGAACTCTTCCTCGGCCTTGGAGATGCGCGCGTGCATGATGGCCGCGCAGTGCGCCACGGCCGCGTCGTTCTCGCGCACGGCGTGGACGCCCCGCAGCTTCTTGCGCAGCGCCGCGATCTGCGACGCGAAGAACTGCTTCTCGCGCTCGAGCACGGCCATCTCGTCCTGCAGCACCTGGAGCTTGAGCTGGAACGCCGCGTCGCTCGCCAGCAGCCGCTCGACGGCGCTGCGCTCCTGCTCGGCCGTTGCGAGCGACGGCTTGGGCTTGGCGAACGTGACTCGGCTGGCGAGTGGCGGGTCGTCTCCCATCGCGGGCAAGGGATGGCGGCGGCGACGAAGGCGGTCGATGACAGCGGTCGGCGATGGCGCCGTTGCACTGGGCAGCGTCGCCTCGCTCGTGCTGCGCCTGACCGACGCTGCTCGCGTGCGCTTCTCTCCGTCGTTGCCAGAGCTCGCGTGAGTCTCCTCGGTCTCTTCCGGTGGGCCACTCGCTTGCCGTCTCCAGCCGAGCGAGAGCTGCGGCGTCGACTCGCTTCGCGTGAACGCCGGCCGGCCGAAGTGCTCGTGGCTCAGCGTGGGCGCTCGCCGCAGCGTCGTCGCCAGAGACGGCGGCTTGCCGTTTGGCTCGTTCATGACGACCACGTACTGGCTCGGGTTGGCGGCGTTCTCCTCCACGCGCGCGATGGCGCCCGTGCGCTGGAGGTGCTGCAGCGAGCGCTTGTTGCCCAGCAGGAACTCGCGGCGCTTGCCCAAGCGCGTGTCCAGCAGCGCGTTGTAGGCCGGGATGCCGTCCGAGGGCAGGAACCTCGTGGAGAAGGCCACATCCTTCCGCGGCCGCGCCGTCTCGGTCGTCGACGCCAGCGCCATGGCCGGCAGACCATGCAGTAGGCCGAAGGAGCGGCCTCGGTTTAGATGCGCTAAAAATTGATCACGGAGAACAAGGCGATCGTGGACGAGTGGCGAGACAGAGAATCGACGGGGCTTGGCCATCCTGAAGAGAGGATCGTGGGCTACTCAGTATGCAAATCTATTAGTCGTGAGGTTACTCTATCGTTTACAGCCACTTCCACTCGGGACTCTCGCGCGTGATGCCGTCCATGAACTCGTCGAAGGTCTTGTTGGCGGCCTTGGCGAGCTTGGCGAGCTTGCGGATCTCCTGCTTGGAGAGCGGACGCAGCGACTTGGGGTTGGTCAGCTTGGTGCGCTTCATGTCGTCGTTGTACGAGCCCGTCTTCTTTTTGTCTTCCTCGGGCTCCTCCTCCAGCACCTTGCGGCCACCGCCGGCACGGTACTCGGTCTCCTGCGCCTCACCGATGACACGCACACGGCCCGACTCGACGAGCCACTTCTCGGTACAGAGCGAGTTGTAGAACTCCTCGCTGTGGGAAATCATGATGACGCCGCCGGCGAACTCGCGGATGCCGTCAGCCAAGGCCCCGAGCGCGGCACGGTCGAGGTAGTTGGTCGGCTCGTCCAGCACGAGCAAGTGCGGGCGGTTCCACATGGCCGCGGCGATCACGAGCTTGACCTTCTGGCCACCCGAGAGGCCGCGGATCTTGCCGTGCGTGCCGAACTCGGCCGAGAGGTTGAAGTCGTCCAGGTGGCGCTGGATCTCGCGCGTCGTGAGCGGTCGCAGGTCGAGTCCGGCCGCGAGCGTCGCTTGCCGCGTGTCCTCAGCCTCGGCGAGCTTGCCCAGACCCATCTCCTGGAGCTGCTCGAGCGTGTAGAGCTTGTTGTACTTCTCGGTCATCCCGACGAGCTTGGCCTCGTACACGAAGGTGCCGCGCTTGCCCTTGGTGCGCGAGACGATCTTCTCGATCTGGCCTTGCTTCTGGCCGGCGAGAGCCTTCTCTTCCTCCGTCTGCTTGAGGTTGACGCGGGAGTGCAGCTCGCGGTCGATGCCGTTCTCACCGCCGAATCGCCACTGGAAGTACTCGACGGGCGAGCTGTCGAGGTGCTGCTCCACGTGGTGGAACGAGTGCTGCGCGACGTACGCCAGACGCACGCTATGGTGCTTCCAGAACTCGCCCGAGTCGGGCGCCGTCTCCTGCACGATCATCTTGATCAGCGTCGACTTGCCGGCGCCATTCGCTCCGATCACCGCCACGCGTGACGCAAGGCACAGCTTGATCGAGACGTCCGTGAGCTGCGGCTTGTCAGCGCCAGGGTACGTGAACGAGCAGTTGTCGAGCATGAGGATGCGGCGCGTCGTCGACGTGATGCCCTCGAGGCGGCCGGGCTGCGGCAGCTTGAAGACCGTATCGGTCGACTTGAGCTCGTAGTAGTGCTTGGCCTCCGGATGGAGCTCGACGAAGTGGGAGAGCGAGCCCGGGTAGAGGACGAGCTTCTTGGACTCGTAGTGGAGCACGTCCGTGCACACCGCGTCGAGGAAGCCCGTGTCGTGGGACACGAGCAGCACGGTCATGGACTCGAGCGAGTTGAGGTACTCGACGAGCCAGGCCACGGCGTGGACGTCCAAGTGGTTGGTCGGTTCGTCGAGCAGCAGCACGTGGGCGTTGTAGAGCATGGCGCGCGCGATCGCGAGCTTCATGCGCCAGCCGCCCGAGAGCGACTCGATGTCGCCCTCGAGCATGGCCTCCGTGAAGCCGATGTCCACCAGCGTCTTGCGCACGAGGTCGACGCCCGCGTGCGCGAGCTCGGGCGCCTTGACCATCGACTCGAGCAGGCTGCCCTGGCTCTCGACGACGTCTTCGTGCTGCACGTACACGGTGCGCAGGTCCTCCGGCAGGCCGTCGATGGCGCGCGACGAGATGTTCCGCATGAGCGTGGTCTTGCCCACGCCGTTCTTGCCCACGAGTCCGTAGCGGTGGCCGCGAGTGAGACGCAGACGCGCGTTGCGCAGCAGGATCTTGCCGCCGTACGCGAGCGAGAAGTCGAGGTCACAGACATCGTTCGGGTCGGTCGACTTGTCGCGGTCGCCGCCAAGCCCGCCGCCAGCGGCACGCAGGGCTTCGCAGACGCGGTCGGCGTCGTCGTCTTTCATGTGCGGCAGCAGATACGGCAGCACGACGGCGCGCCACTCGGCGCCGCGGTTGTCCATCGCGAGCTCGGCGCAGACGTCCGAGACGTACTCGAGCGTGAAGTCGTCGAGGCTCGCGTGCGTCGCGCGGTCGAGCGCCGAGCTGAAACCCTTGAGCAGGTTGGCCTGCAGCGCCTTGCGGATCTCGATCGGGTCGTCCTCGAGATCGATCTCGCCGCCGGCCGCGCGCACGAGGTGCTCGCGCGCGTCCTTGGCCGTCTGCACGACCTCTTCGTCGATCACGCGCTCGATGGCCGTCTCGAGCTGCGGCAGCAGCAGCGGCACGAAGTGGAGCACGTCGGACGGGCGCGTCACGAGGCGGCACATCGAGTCGATGATGGCCGAGGCCTTTCGCTTGAGCGACGAGCTGTGGATGGACGTGTCGCGCAGCGCCTTGTGGAGCAGCGGCGCGATGAGCGAGAGCGTGGGCGCGTCGACGTTGGACGCGAACGTGGTCGCGAGCAGCGCGTCGATGGCCTTGATGGTCTGCTCAGGCTTGGCGATGACCTGCACGAGCAGCGGCACGAGCGGCAGCACGTCGTCGTTGCTGATCTTGGAGCAGACGGTCGTGAGCGTGTCGATCGCGGCCTCCTGGACCTGCTTCTTGGTGTCCCAGACGTAGTTGGAGACCACGGGCATGATCTCGGGCAGGCACGCGGCCACCTGCTCGCTCGCGTCGCGGCTGAAGCTCTTGAGCAGCTGCAGCGCGGCCACTTTGGCCTGCCACTGACGCAGCTCGAGCGCCACGAAGAGCTGCTTGAGCAGCGAGCGCGTCGCCAGCGGGTTGACGACCTGCAGCACGCGCGCCACGAGCGTCTGCGCGGCCTCCTTGACGCTGCTCTCCGAGTCGGCGTGGCGCTGCAGGATGAGCGTGAGCAGCTCCACGACCACGGGCTCGAGCGCGCGGCGCAGCTGCTCGCGGCCGCAGAGCGCGAGCAGCGACCGCAACGCGCCCTCGCGCAGCGCCGCGGCCTTGTCGGCGAGGCAGTCTTTCAGCGCGTCGAGCACGAAGAGCGCGCCTTCGCTCGCCGGCCCGAGCACCTCGACGGCCGTCGCCACGTCGTCGGCGGCCGCGCGGCGCTCGCGGCGGCTGGCGCCCGACGCGTTCACGCGGTCGAGCAGCGTCGAGAGGAAGGCGACGACCTCGTGGATGTCGCGCAGGTCGCACAGGGCCTGGCGCTGCGCCTCCGAGCCGAGCGCGCAGAGCACGTCGGCGTCATGGGGCTCTTCCGTTGGCGTCGGCGTGGGCGCGGGCGTTGGCGTCGGCGTTGGGTTGAGCGCGCGCGGCACGAAGGGCTTGGCGCTGGCGTTGGGCCCTGGTGGCGGCGGCGTCGCGAGCACCGAGGGCGTTGGGCGCCCCATGGCGGCGGCGAGCGCGGCGGCAGCGGCGGCCGCGCGTTCGCGTTGGGCCTTCCCCATGTTGGCGTTCGAGTGTTGGCGAGGGACTGACGCCGACGTTGGCGAGTTGGCGAGTGACCCACGAGAGACAGCGCGACGCCAACGGTTGGAAGTGAGCCCCTGTACGTCAGCCGAGGGGGTGACGTTTCGGCTCAGCCAATGAGCAGGGGAGGGAATCTATATGTGCCAACAGAGGTTTTAGACTCCATAATAGAGGGATCCCGTTACCGATCTGCGACGTGTGAGCGCTGACTCCCAAAACGCATGGGTCCGAAAACAGTATGAAGTGGTCTCGGTCCTCGCGTAGTGTCTCCAGCAAAGGAATCCCCGCACGAACCTCGATCGTCGTTGCAATCGTGTCCGCCACGACCTCGAACGCGACCTGTGTCGCGCATGCGGACAACTCCTCAAAGTACAGATCGATGACCGTTGACGCATGCGACGCTGGCATGTCGATGGAGTCGTTCCACTGGAGCACGAGCATGAAGATGGAGACGAGGCCGATACAGCAGTACTCGGACGCCATCTCGGCGTGGATTTCGATGGCGCACACACGCAGGTGGTGTTGTTTCCACTTGGCGTGAGCTCCGTCCAGCTTCGAGAGGATGGCTTTCAGTTCTGGCGAGTCTGATGATCGGTCTCTGGCTGCGGTTTGGATCACCCGCTGCATTTGTGCCTCCATCCTTGTTCTTGCCCTTCGAACGACTGCCAGCTCAACGCCGACAACCCCCAAGCGGACAAGAACCTCTACTATATTGATGAATGCGGATGTTTTGTAGACGGAAATCGAGTTTGCA
>JAADVR010000909.1:0-12913 GCA_023335855.1 Pythium scleroteichum
AGCGGGTCGATTGACCGTGGCGTTCACGGCCGACACGGACCGTGAGATGGTGGAGACGGCGCTGGCGTGTGTGTCGTTGGATCCAACGGAGCGACCGAATGCGAACGATTTGCTCCATCGGATGCACCACATCTACCGCAACTGTCGAGGACTCGTTTAGATTCCAGTTCAAATTAGTAGTATTTTCTTACATGACTTGACGCTAGGCTTGGTTGTTGTTAATGGGACGTTTCTGTTATGACGGCGGAGACTTCTTGTACATAACTTGGTGCACGCGGTGGAGAGCTTGCGCGGCGTTCGGACGATCCGTTGGGTCATGGGCCACGCAGTCTCGGCCCAACTGCACGAGCACCGGGTCGGCGCGCTCCGTGAATTCCACGGTCAAGCGGCCCAGCGAGACTAGCTGCAAAACTGCAGTACCTGGAAGCGGACGGTCGGTTCCAGGCTCCTTGGCGTGTGAGTACGGCAGTGTCTGTGTATCGAGTTCGGAGAGCACGACACCGAACGAGAATACATCGGCTTTCTCGTCGTAGCGTTCGCCCAGCATCACCTCCGGCGCCATCCACAGCGACGACCCCACACCAGCAGTCATCGTGGAGTCGGCTCGCTCGCGAGAGACACCAAAATCAGTGAGCTTGGCATCCAAATCTTCGTTCAGAAGGATATTTTTCGACTTGAGATCACGATGAAGCACCACGGGCTGTAGCGAGTGGAGATACGTGAGAGCGTGGGCAATATGCAGCGCGATCTTGATTTTGTCCGCATCAAATCCTTGTGGCCGCAGCTCATCTTCGTGGTTCCATCTCGCGAGCACCGAGCGAAGGTCTCCGTTCTCCATGTATTCCACGATGGCGCAGGCGTCACTGAGCGACGTCCACGCGACGCCGATGAACTTGACGATGCGTTCGTGTTCCATCGTCGACATGAGCTTGATCTCGCAGATGAACGCATTGATCTGCGACATGTCCTTGCGCTTCTCCGGAAGAAGCTGCTTGATCGCGACGGTCTCACCTTTGTACGTGCCTCGGTAAACTTCGCCGTAGCTTCCTCGGCTCAATAGCTGGTCATACTTGATGGCATCGTGCGGAATACGAACCGTGAGGATCGACGGATCCTCCATCAGTCCATTCGTGTTGCTTCGCATGCGCCGCGCGTGAAGTTCCGAGTCGTTCGACGATCGCTCGGTCGACTTGGTGCTGCTCTCGTTGTCGGTTCTTCTCAGCGACGGCCGTGGCGACTTGTGGAGACCGACGTAATCGATAGGCGGTGGCTCGACAACGTCCCTGTCCTGTGTATTCTCGTCGAGCGCTTTGTCCTGGCGGCGGCGGCGCTGGCCGCACCTGAACGCGATAAATACGATGACAGCCAGCGCTAGGACGCCCGCGACGATGCCAACGATGAGTCCTACGTTCGTCGACGAACCGTACGAAATAGTTACCACGGCAGGGGTTGGCGACGGCACTAAGCTCGTCTTGGGAGCACACGGCTGCAGGAGATTGCTGAAGAACGCTGAGGCCGTCGTGGCTGTGCTGTTGTCCGTGTAATTGTTAAATGAGACCGTGCAGCTCGGGAACACGGTCGAGTTGGCGGCCGCCACAAAGTCTGTGCAATTGGAGCAGATGCGGAGCACGTTTTCCTCGGCCGGCTGCTGCGTGGGCGGCAGCAGCGAGTAGTTGGCCGTCGTCTGGCACGTGATCATGAGCGCGACGGTCGACGCGTCGATCTCGGCGATGAGGCTCGCCGCCGTGCACGCGTCGGCCAGCGCCATTTTTTCTAGGCGGCACGCCAGAGATCGAGACGTAGGCTTGGTCCTGACTTGTAAAGAAGTGGCGACCGACCCAGAGCGCCAGACTGGCATCCACCGCCGCGCGGAACGGCACCCATCAAATGAGCTTTATGCGCCATGTTGACGCAACTGTCCTATCTCGGTGGGCGCAGCGAGGTTCAAGAACGATGTAGGATGCGATCTACTGAATCAAGGGTACATGACGCCCCATCTGGTCGCAGAGGAAATTGAGACCTATCCTGTCGCCGCCACGAATGTCTCGAGGGCGTCTGTGGGTCTCTGTGCGAGACATTTCGACAGGCATAGGAAGACGGCTCGACTCATCCATTGTGCGCGTACATCCTCCCCATGCAAAACGGAACCATTCAGTTTCCAGCTCTTGGCTTGGCCATGAGCGGGGCGGCACTCGTCGACGAGATCCGACACGTCTGCTGACGGGGAGGACGATCTCCTTGCCGATCATGGGAGCTTCACCCACTCAAAGTGTCCGGCTGTACAATGCCAGTGGCGGTCTTCTGTGCTGCCTTGACCAGTGGTGAGTACCAGAACGAGGCGAGTCGGGGAGTGGCCAGCGTCCGAGTTGTAGATAATGAGTGCCAAAAGAGCGTCCGCGTGGAACCGTTGGACGGGTTCTGTCTCTAGACAACGCTGCGTTGGATGCGGAGAAGCAGCTCCTCGAGCTGAGCTGAGCTAGTCTGCTTCTCCAATACACGGCCCTTATGGAGGCGATTGGGAAGGGGGAATTATAATTACCGGTACGAATAAATTCTGAAGTATCAGCGTGCTATCGCGCTGATACTTCAGAATGATACTCGAGACGATGCCATCCGAGTCTGTGCGCTGCCTTCGAGCCCTCCACGACACCACGGTGTACCAGGCTCCTCGGGCCTTAGAAGCGCCAATGAGTGTCGCTCGCGTCATATCCCGTTTGTCGAACTTGGCACCATACCATAGGAGCTATTTGAGCACACCGGTGGACGCTAAATAGATTTTGCTTCTGGTACTTAGTGGGGGGTTCGTTTTCGCCGATTTTGCTCTTTATTTGCTGGCGACGGTACCAGTGGCATCTGAGGCCGAGCACGAAGATCACAGTAATTGTGACGACCCTAGTACTCCTTGGAACACTACGGTTCGTTCTGACGTTTGTTGGTTGTGTTGTGGGGCTACATTTCTCTAACACAGGCGTGAAGGCTGTGATTTTACGTTCCAGTTCCGACGGCTTAAGAAAACTGGTCATCCTTAATCTGCCCACAAGCCGATGCGAACCCTTGCCAGAGACCAAGAAATGCAGCAAGAACGACCGCATTATTGGTGCCTTACGTATTGGCAGCGGAAGCCACCCGGATCGTATTCTCTTGTCGTGGTTGAAGGGCTTGGTGGACGCGATGCAGTTCTTGAGCTGAGCTCGCACGACTCGTCAGATCCAACGCGACATACTCGCGGCCGAGGCTCACGAGATCTATGTCTGTGTACTCGCTAAAAGAGACCGAGTGCTTACAAGCTGCAGCACAGCAGTCTCAGGCGTGCGTCAACCCAGGTCGGCCCAGGTCGGCTTCTGTGTTGTTGTCGCATCGCACTCGACCGATGATCGACTCGAACAACTGCGTACCGCTGGTCTCAAAGAGGTGGAAGATCTCAGCTCAGTATTAGATGCTTTGAGGGAGATTGTTACTCCGGTACTATTCAATACGAAGCTCAAGGGCAAGGCGGCTAGTGAGAGAGCGGCCACGCATGGCCTGGTGAACACGGTGGAGGACCTCGGCAGAGTTTGGACGCTGCTTCGGGTCCAGCGCGACGCACTCGCGACCGAGTTGCACGAGATCCGCATCGGCATCGTCCGAGAAGGCGACTGTCAAGCGGCCAAGTGAGACCAACTGGAGAATGGCGGCGTCCGAGATCGATCGGTCGGAGCCTGCTTCTTTCGCCTGCGAGTACGGCAGCTTGTGCGTGTCCAGTTCCGACAGCACGACGCCGAACGAGAAGACGTCCGCCTTCTCGTCGTATCGCTCACCAAGCATCACCTCCGGGGCCATCCACAGCGAAGAGCCCACGCCAGCGGTCATCGTCGAGTCGGCTCGCTCACGGGAAACGCCAAAGTCGGTGAGCTTGGCGTCGTAGTTGGCGTTCAGCAGAATGTTCTTGGATTTGAGGTCGCGGTGCACGACCACGGGCTGTAGCGAGTGGAGGTACGTCAGCGCATGGGCAATGTGCAGCGCGATCTTGATCTTGTCGGAGTCGAATCCTTGTGGTCGCAGATCCTCAGCGCTGTTGCTGTCCCACCGGTTGAGCACCGAGCGCAAGTCGCCATTCTCCATGTACTCGACCACGACGCAGGCGTCACTCAGCGAGTTCCACGCGACGCCAACGAATTGGACAATGCGCTCGTGCTCCATGGTGGACATGAGCTTGATCTCGCCGAGGAACGCGTTGATCTGCGCGACGTCCTTGCGTCGCTCCGGCAGCAGCTGCTTGATCGCGACCGTCTGGTCCTTGTACGTGCCCTTGAAGACCTCGCCGTAGCCGCCGCGACTGAGCAGCGGCCCGAAAAAGATCGCGTCGTGCGGCACGCGCACCGCCAGCACCGCCGGGTCGTCCCACATGCCCAGGTCCGTGGGCCTCGCACCGGAGACGCTAACGCCGTGACTAGCGGTCGTGCCCGTCGTGCGCTGGGTCGCCGTATCGCTCGTCTTGTGCTTGTGCGACGGCGACGCCGCGACGCCAGTGTACACGCCTCCCGCCACCGTGTCGAGCGGCGACAGCGGCGCCGCATCCACGACGTCGTCCTGCTCGTCGCGCTTGGCGCCACGTCGACGCCGTCCGAGCTTGAATGCGACGAACGCGGCCACCGCCACGACCACGACGACGCCAACGACGACGCCCGCGATCAGTCCGACCTTGCTCGACGACTTGCTCGAGCCCTGGACGCCTACAGCATACCACACCACGTGAGCCCCTACGGGAATCCCAGCAGAAGAGAACGCTACGCACTCGTGTCTTGGCTGGACGGCGCCGTGGTCTCGAGGCTCGGCGCCGAGGCCGCAGCGCTGGAGCCGCCGCTGCTGCTGCCGGTGGCGCTGCAGAGTCCGAAGGCGAACTCGACGATCTGCCTGTACGAGTAGAGCGTGTTGTCGCGGTAGAGCGAGCAGCGCGGCACGGCCACGTGCTGCAGCTGCTGGATGAGCGCCGTGCAGGCGCAGAGCTCGCGGCGCTCGGCGGCCGTCGGCAGGTACGCCGAGCGCCAGTCGTAGGACGTCTTGACGGCGCAGTCGTTGGAGGTCGCGAGGATCGTCGCCTGGAACGCCGACGTGTCGACGGTCGCGCAGAGCGGGTAGTAGGACGACGAGGCGCCCGGCGCCGGCGTCTCTTCGGCGATGGGGACCACGCGCAGCACGGAGGCCGAGGCGACGAGGAGCTGCAGATAGAGCAGGAGACCCACCATGATCATGGGCGATGGCGATTTCGGTTCTGAGATCGAAGGAATGAAATGGAAGGAAGGAAGAGTTTTGTTCCACGACGACACGGCGTCGAAAGCGAACGGACGCGAATTGCTGGGTGGCATCTGAGCGGGAAGGATGGCCAGAGCGATTGGCTTGGATTGGGTGCGTCTAACAGAGTAGGTTAGTCCTCGCACGATGACCGTTGGCGCCGGAGTTGAAGGGAATGGGTCTTGTGGTCAGTGCGGACTGAAGTGCGTGAACCCATTCGACAATCGAACGCGGGTAGGGGGCAGGATTATACTCATGATATAACATTGCTTCTATGTTGGCTCACCCAGCTGACCGAGTCTGATTGACCACAAACATCCAGGAACGGTTCTATCCGCGTCGTTTGACGGCAATCCGTCCGCGCTACACCATCTGTTTGGCGAGCGGTGCTGTCGGCGTTGGTGCCGACGTTGTATACGGCACTGCCGTTGGCGTCACGACCTCCCCACGTCCTAACGGAGAGAGCTGTGTGTCTTTGTTCACGTCTGCTGGAGATGACTCTTCCTCGTCGCTTTGCTTGTGCTTTTTGGCCACGAACCCCGCGATGCCGCCAATGCCAACGACGCCCGCGATGACGCCAACGATGAGGCCCAATTTGCTCTTGGATTTCCGCTTCGACGACGACGTCGCTGAAAGAGAACAAGAATCCGTCAGTGCATTCGACCGTTTGGTAGAGAAGACTCAGGAAGCGAGTACCCACAGATGTCGATGCTGGCGGAAGACGACTTGGTCGCGGACGGCGTGTACGTGAACGGTGTGTACGTGAATGGCGTGTACGTGACCGGCGTGTATGTAAATGGCGTGTACGTGGTTGGTGTCGGCGTAGCCACCGGTGTGGACGTCGAGGAAGCTGACGACGACGTACCGCCGCTGGCGCTGCAGAGACCGAACGCGTACTGGGCGATCTGCGCGTACGAGTAGAGCTGGCCGCTGCGGTAGAAGGCGCAGTGCGGGATCTTGACAGTCTTCAGCTTGTTGATGAGTAGCGTACACGAGCAGAGCTCGGTGCGCTCGGCGGTCGTGGGCAGCAACACGCTGTTCCAGTTGTAGCTCGTCTTGGCGGCGCACTCGTTGGAGGCCGACAAGATCGCGTTGCCAAAGGGCGTGAGGTCGGCCTGCGTGCAGAGCGCGTAGCTGCCGGCCGACGTGCCCGGCGGCGGCGTGTCTTCCGAGATGGCGACGGACCGCAGCGACGACGCCGCCGCGACAGCCATGAGGGAAGAGACAGCAACGGAGAAGGAGATTTGCATACGGGCGAGGAGATTCGAGAGTGAGACGGTGGAGAAAGCCGTGGTGGTGGCGAGTGGTCAGTGGGTTGCACCTCAATTGACATGCTGTAATGAGGGAATGGGCGTAATGACGGATTATACTGAGAACACGGACCAATCATATAGAGTGTACAGTGTGGTTAAATCCAGTTGATGGCGTTAAAGCCACCAGATCCACTTCAATAATTTTCTGGGTACAGACCATCACTCGCAGCCAACAGCCGGTCAATGCGTATATTAGTCCGTATCACAGGCTAAGCTAATGGGAGTCCTTAGCACGGACAGCAAAATGCGGGATCGAGCAGGTTTGCAGCTCTTGCCGCTGGATCCGAGCGCCTCAAAGCCAAGTTGGCGTTGGTTTAACGTTGGATCGTACTACTGAGCTGCGTGAATATTGTCAGCGGGATTTGAATACCCACGTCGACGTGACGGCCGTTGTAGATTCTCCACGCCGGCATTCTGACACTATATAGATCGGTTGTGCTGAGTCTGCGGCCATCGCGAACGAAAGTATTACCTCAAAGCTACTGGAGCGAAATCAACGGCTTGGTGCGCCCTTGCTGCCCACGAAACCAGATGAGTCGGCGTTGTACTAACATTTCGATTGTCGATCAGCTCAGGTCTATCTAGGTTAGTAGATCTCTGGGCCAACCTGCACTGCTGTCGCGACTTCGCTCGGTGACGATGGAGGCAGGTTGTTTGGCCTCCAAACTTGCTTAAGGTTTGTAATGAGGTGTTTTTAGCAGTGCACGAACCTTGGATCAAGCCCATCAGCCACCAAGAAGGAAGTGGTCGTGACCGAATGTGCTCGCAGTTGAAAGCTTCGTCTCCTGCGCGGTCGGACTTTCAATGTGGCGCATCTACCGGCGCCGTTACGAACGTCGAGAACAAAGCTGTTGCCGAAGCGTAAGAAACGCGCAGCCCATGATAAGCAGAATGAACACACCTTCTCGATTGAGAACGACAGACTACGACCGCGGCCTAGAGAGAACACGACAAGTGTCTTCGAAGATCCAGCAATGCTGGCGGTGCGTGTTCCGCACGACGGACATCAACGGAGACGATTGGGGGGGGGATTGTAATTACGAATAGATTTTGAAGTATCAGCGCGCTGCCGCCGACCACCTCGAGACGCAATTAGGACGCTGAAATACACCCCCGCCAATCAGACACGTTTGGCGAGATTCTCGTCTCATGCCAAAGGGTGCGAATCACACGCGACGACAGTGAAATTTAGCGCAGTTTCGATCCTGACAGCATCTGTCATTGGTGTGAATGGTACGAGTGGGACATAGAAGGCAACTATGCTGTCCTTACTAATCGAGCAACACCACGAACGTCCGACGTGTTGGGTGTGTCAGACAGATATGCATGAAAACCCAGGATGCAAGTCCACCACCGAGGCCGCGCTCAACGCTTCTTGAGATTCTCCTTGATAAACTCGGTCGAGTCACGCCAGAGCATGGCGTTGGGCATGACCCAGAGCTTGATCTCAAAGCGGTCGCCCTGCTGGTAGTATCCCGGGTCGGGCTCGCGCGCCAGCGGCATCGGGTCGAGCACGCTCTTCCAGTAGTGCTTGTTGCGCTCGTGGACTTTTTGGAACGCCTTGAGCGCCTGCTGATCGAGCTTCTTCTGGAGCGCCTTGAGCTCATCCAGCGACCGTTCCTTGCCGTCCCCGGCGGGCGCCAGATACCCGCTCAGCGAGTCGGCGATCGGCGCCGGCAGCGCGGCCACGATCCGTGCGTTCACGGCGTTCTGCACTTCTTTAGCCAGCGCCATCTTGACGTACGTCATGCCCGCGAGCGAGAATGGCGAGTGCTCGTTCTCGAACGGCGCCAGCGACTCGGTCATGTCGGCGTCCTTGACGCTCAGGTACGGCAGCTCGACGTTGCCCCAGTCGTAGCGGCCGTCCGGGTCGCACGTGGCCCACCACTTGCAAAAGTCGTAGCACTCTTGGAGCTTGCCGAGCAGCAGAAATAGCGACGGGATGCCGTCGCGCACGCCCATATTGTCCGCGCGGCAGAGCCGCAGGCAGTCCATGGCCTCGTCGAGCGCCGTCGAGATGGCCGCGTGCGAGTCCATGACCGACATGGTGCGATGCAGCTCGAACTTGGCGCGCATGTACGGCCGCGTCTCGTGGATGCCCCAGAAGTGGCCCACGCCGTCCTCGAACACGTTTTCCGGCATGAACGCGTCCGGCTCGGCGCTGCGCAGCGCGGCTTCTTCGCGCGCGACCAGCTCGCGGCACTGCTTGGCGCGCTTGCACACGAGCTTGTGGGTCGGGAAGTGTTCTTTCTGGGGCCGCAGTACAAGGCCGCGCGGCAGCGTGATCACGAGCTCATAGGTTCTGCGGCGACGCCGGCGCGGCGCACCCGGCGCACTGCGGCACGAGCGTGGCCATGATGATGCGGCGACAATGCGTAATGAGCTGCTCGCGCCGAAACCACCGACCGGAACAGTAATACAATAAACCTCTGGATGATACAATGGTAATTAAAGTGTCCTTTTTGGATTGGTGTAGTAATTAATGAGGTACTATATTGAAATTAGAGAGGAACATGGGTGCTATATGTGTAATTAGTGTCTCCTTTCTGGTCGCACTTTCCCGCCACCCGTGCAGCCTCCGATGGTGCTGCACCCGCAGTGCGGCGTCTGCGCGCGCTCGACGGCGCTCGCGCGCTGCGTGCGCTGCGGCTCGGCGCGCTACTGCAGCCGCGAGCACCAGAAGCAGCACTTTGCGACGCACAAGGACGACTGCAAGGCCGTCGCGCGCGTGCAGAAGAAGCTCGCGCTCGAGGCCGCCAAGCTGCGCGCCATCTACCCGGACGACGACATCTTCGAGCTGGGCGAAGGGCGCTTTTACAACGTCATCGAGTCGCGGCCGTACATGCACGCCAAGTACGAGCTGCTCTGCAAGTACACGTCCTTCCGCACGTTCGACGGCTACGCCAACGCGCTCGAGGTCGGGCTCGACGCGCTCCGGCTGAGTCGCAGCGACGAGATGAAGTTCCGCGAGGTCATGCCGGCGCACATGCTCCATCTCGGCAAGCTGCAGCAGTGCTACGACTTCATCAATTTCTGGTCCGTGTACGACCCAGATCTGCTCTGGGACGCGCCGTTCTTGCACCTGCGCGGCGAGGACATGACCGAGAGCATCGAGGTGTTCGAGAACAAGTGCCAGGTCCACCACGCGGCCGCACTGACGTTCATCAAGCTCACGCTCGCGCAGACGCTGATGGGCGAGCTCAACGCTGATCAAGTCGTCCAATAGGCTGGAGACAAGGCGATCCCGGCCCCGGTGGGGGAGAGTGTCAAGCAGTTCTTGGCGCCGATCGATCTGCCGAAATGGCCTACCGCGCGCCAGTACAACATCGCGCTCCAGAAGAAGCTGCTCGTGCAGGCCAAGAAGGCGTTCAAGCTCACACACAAGAAGAACAAGTTTTTCTGGGAGATGATGATGGACATCTACGAAGTGGGCGGCAAGGACTTCGCGCCGTACCAGCCGGGCGACACGGGGGAACTGGTCTCTTTCCTCACGGACAACGCCGACCTGTGGAGCGAGAACCCGACGGCCAAGGCGTTTGGGATGGAGAACCTCAAGGAACTGTAACAGAACGAAGTAGAGATTGTAGTCGTTTACGCAGATAACAAAAGATGCCAGAGCAATCCTTAGAGGCCGGCGCGTTCGATCACGGTCGAGAACTCCAATCGCTGGATATAATCGACAGCAGCCGGAAGGGTCTGGAACATCTCGGCGTACGGCATGAGCCACGTGCGGACTTCCTCGCGAGAGTGTGGCTGGTAGCTCGCCGACAGCGGCAGTTTGAGCAGCATTTTGGGCATCGCGATGGGCGCCCAGAGGCGTTTGTTCTTGTCGTACGCCAGCAAGAAGGCCTCTTTCGCTTGCTTCTCCATCTCATCACGTAGTTCTTTAAGCAAAGACACGTCCATTGGTAGGTTGTTGGCTTCCAGGAGGCCCAAGACTTCATCTTTCGTATACTGGTCGTCACTCGCTTCGAGCTTCTGGATCGCTCCGTTGATCCCGAAGTGGAGCAGCAGCTTGATGAACGTGATTGTCGCCAAGTGGAACGCCGTGACCGTCGACGAGTTCCTGAATACGTCCAGCGACTCGGTCATGTTGCCTCCTTTCCTGCGGAAGCACGGCGCGGCGGTCGTGGCCTCCATCGCCTCGTCGTTGACTTCGTCGTCCTCCTCATCTTCCACGGTCGCCCAGTACAGAATGAAATCGTATGCCTCCTGGTAACGCCCCATGAGAATCAACATCGCCGGCACAGGGTCTCTCAGCTCCAGGTTGTCTTGCTCGTCGAGTCGCAGCGCGTCGCTGGCGTGCTCGAGCGCCTCGACCATCGCGCAGTTCGAGCCAACGTCCGCGAGCGTCATGACCAGTGCAAACTTGGCGCTCATGTACGCGCGCGTGTCGTCGAGCCCCCAAAAGTCGCCCACGCCTTCCTCGAAGACGTTCTCGGGCAGGAACATGCCGTCGGCCGGCAGCGCGCGCAGCTTGGTCTCTTCGTCGCGCAGCCGGTGGCGCGCCTCGAGGACCTGGCGACACATGCCCTTGCGGTGGCGCTGCGTGTCGTCCTTCTGGTGGATCTCGCTGCAGTACGACCGCGCGGCACCGCGAGCAGACCACGCGCGCCGAGCGGAAGGCGCAGCGCACGCAGTGCGGCGCGAACGGCGTCGCCATCAAGATTTCGAGGTTGGCTTTGAAGGTGAGACCGTGACTAGGTTTTCGCGCCAAACCTCGGGCTAATTAGTCTTTCAACGGGCTAATCATGAATCGGCGTGCGGAACGAGGCTGGAGGTTGGTCCGTTGGAGTGCTCGCGGCCAACAGCAGTTCAAAGACGCATTCTTGGTTTGGAATTGGCACCAAAGAATGTCTATTACAGTTGGAACGAAGGCCGCACAGTTGGCTTCTCGTCGCTTCCCTCCACAAGTCTCCCAGCTAGACTTACTGTCACGAACCTTTCGACGCTGGGCAAAATTGTTCATTCTGGCTGCTGTGGGCGTTGCTCGTACGTGATCGAGTTGTGCGTGTTGATCGAGTTTGTCCAAGTCTCGAAGAGTACGCCTCGCGTTCGTTGGCTCTCAAGGCGCAGTGGTGTACGTAGGAGTGGCGAGTCCTCTGCCCGACCACAGACAGGTAAGCAGCTTCTCGGATGACGAGCTTCAAGCGACGGTCACCAACCTCGCGATCTACGCGGTGCTGGCACCCGTGTCGTTCCTGGTCTAGTGCCCTCGAGCTACTGCTCCAGCGCTTGACGACGGGGCAACAGCTTTCGTTCGTGCTGCACGAACATGGAAAGATCGTCGTCCCACCGCTTGTGAAGATCGAGAGTGGGGCTCCCGTCCAAAGCACTTTCTGAGCATACGACGGCTTGGCCAATAGCATAATTTACGTGAAGATGCAGACCAACAGAAGAAATCACGACGATGTTTCGAAACGTTTGACGTAAAGAACAAAGACTCTCGTCCACAAGTTCCATCAAAGCGTGTCCTATTCCGCACAACTAGCGTCATACGCAAGGTATCCTTTAAAACGAAGGCTTCCATAAGTCTCTTTCCATAATCCAATGTATTGATTTGCTGGATTGTCTTGGACTGATCACTGTCTCAATGATCACGCCTGTGGAGTGGAGGAATAATCACGCCTGTGAAATGAAGCGCTGACTCGACTAACCCAACACCGCCATGGCTCCCTCGTCGCCCCTGACGCAGCGCCGCTCCGTGCGCGTTCTACTCATTGTGGCTCTGCTCTCTCGGTGTCCGTCCCTGACGCTCTGGCCCGTTTAGGCACAACTGGAAACCTGGCGCGCGACGGTCCAAGCGCTCGAGTGCACGCTCTCGCTCGTGCCGACGCTCCAGAACGACAGCGACGACGCCATGTGGGAGATCATGCTGAATCCGGACGTCGCGAGGCTGCGTAGCCATCTCCGCCGCTCCATAAAGCTGGTGCAGACGGCACGAACCCTCGAACTGGAGCAGGCGCAGCTCAAACACCTGCTCCACGAGCACCGCTTGGCGACGTACGTGCTCGCAGGACTCGTGGCCACGCAGAAGACTGAGGATTGGAATGAGTGCATTCGGCAGTGGCGCCGAATCACACTGAAGAACTACACGCCGTGGGCGCTGGACGAGTGCGAGTTCGAGATCGCGACGGCGCAGAAAGAGCTCAACGCATTCCTCTGGAGCATCGACACGCAGGTCATCGGCGCCAACAACTTTGGGTGGCGCGTGCGCGAGACACGGTGCAGTTCAGCTTCGACAAAACGCTGCGCGGCTTCGCGATGAAGCACTTTGTGGACGTCGTGTGGGACGCGTACACCGACGAATCGAGCTTCGGGAAGGTCAT
>JAADVR010000910.1:0-12857 GCA_023335855.1 Pythium scleroteichum
ATCTGGTACACTGTACCAGATCCCTATTATCTCAGTACGCCGACGTAGTTTACAAAGTTACGGATAGCTTCGGTTGTTTTAAACACTTTGAGTCACCTTTTGCAAGAATTCGCGATTTGAGTCACGTTTTGCAATTTTCCCGACACAGAAATATGACTCAGTACGTACAATTCGTGGTGGTCAACACAAAATTGTGACGAGACGACACAAACTGCGATGCGTACTTTGTGCTTGAGTCAGCAGAGTGAGCTCCTCGCGCTAAAAACACGGCTCCCCTTCTTGTTTCGTACAACCCGCCTCCCACACCTCCACGTCCTCCACGATGGACAGAGCGTTGCGGTATCACGGGTGCGAGGAGAAGGGTCCTCGAGAGGACTCGCCTGGCCGCGGCGATCGGTCTCGACAGCTCTACGAGCTTCTGCTGCCGGCGCAAGTGAGACCTTCGGCTCTGGAGCTCAAGCAGCCGCCGAGCCTACGCAATGGGCTGGTGGTCAACGCTCGCATTCTTCCGTTCCCACGGCTGGGGCCTTTGCCTTCTCAAACAATTGAAGTAGCTCAACTGAATGAGTCCCGACGGATAAACGACGGGTCGCCGTGTTGTCCAGAGATAGAGATTGCTGGGAAGAGAAGGCAGGACTATCTGACATCGAACGAAGAAGAACACGGAACTCGAGGCAGTTTGGAGCTGTTTGTCGAATTGAAGAACGAGGAGCTCAAGCTATGGAGACCACAGCCAGATAGAGAAATGACAGTGCTGGAGGCACGACAACTCCGTGAAGAGAGTCGACGACGACGAGAACTCGGTTCTGCTCGAAGCATTGGAGGTTCGTCGTCGCATGACGGCAGCAAACAAGACCAACTTGAGATGGAATACGATGAGGATGATGAACAGTGTTGTGTTGGTCCGGAATTCGTCATCCGAAACGACATGACGCCGGAGCAAGTTTTGGCCGTGAAAAAAGCTCGACGGAAAGAACAGTGCCGCGTGAATCAGGCCAACTATCGGAAGCGAAAGCGTGCATTCGAGCTGCAAATCGATCGCCAGATCGTCGCATTACAAGACGAGATCGAGCACCTGCGAGCATGGCGAAATATGGCTCGTCGGCAAATTCAAAGCTCTTCTGC
This sequence comes from Pythium scleroteichum, assembly GCA_023335855.1. Classification (NCBI taxonomy): domain Eukaryota; phylum Oomycota; class Peronosporomycetes; order Pythiales; family Pythiaceae; genus Pythium; species Pythium scleroteichum. The sequence goes on from JAADVR010000910.1 coordinate 1,126, forward strand.
AAGTGAGTCGCATCCGCGCGATCCCTTGGACGTGGTCCATCACGTGTATTCGCAATTTAGTCAAACCACAACGGGAAAGAAGCAGCTGCGGGCACCATCACGCCATGCCGACACGATCTTTGCACTGGAACGCGAAGAATTTACATCCGCAGATGACCTGCTCGGCCAGTGGCGGTTCCATCGCAGCGTGTTCCAAGTGTTCGAGCTGCAGCTTTGCTCAGTACACAGCGTCGACATCGGCGACTCGCTCGTGATTACCGCTGAAGCAAGTTTAAAATGCCCGGTCTTCGCAATCCGCCATCGCCATCCGGCTAAGCCCGACGACGACAACCCCGTCGTAACCTGGCCCGTTGCCCAGCGGTTTCTCTTCGACCGCAGCTGTCGAGAACTCGCCAAGATCATCTCCGAAGTCGACTGGCTCGCTGGCCTGTGGAAATCATCGCCGCGGCCTCTCCAGTACGCCTCGGAGCTCGTCACCAAGTGCAAGTCCCATAACTCGGACCACGCCACGCCGTGTTGAGCACCGCCTGTTCAATGATGCGAACCCTTCCTCCACTAATAGCATGGACCGCTCGACTGGCGTCTCACTCCATCATTTACCAGAGTCCACCCTTCTCACACTTTCGTCAACACAAGCCATCTATCGATCCATCGATCGCCGTCGCAGCTTCTGCAAAATCGCATTTTGAACCTATCTATATTTTGTTTCTCACGTCAACAAATGTTTCACGAAGGTACCGCATTCCTGTGGTCCACTTACTATTTCTCATTAATGTGGTCCACACACTCTCCATAATCCCCAACCGTTGCTGCGGGGCTTGGCCACTCCCATCCAATCGCCCTCCGAACCGAGAATGGCGCCGTCGCTGGGTGTCACCAGCGCGCCGGCCGCGGCGTCGCTCGCCGAGCTCGAGCGCCCGGTCAAGGCCGTCGAGGACAAGTGGAAGCTGCTGCCGTACTTTCTGCAGCTGCGCGGGCTCGTGAAGCAGCATATTGACTCGTTCGACTACTTTACGAGCGTCGACATGCGCAACATCGTGCGCGCCAAGGCCAACAACGTCGTGCGCAGCGACGCCGACCCCAAGTTCTTTCTGCAGTACACGGACATCCACATCGGCTCGCCCAGTATCGAGGAAGAGGCCTTTGTGTCGTCCTCGGTCACGCCGCACCAGTGCCGGCTGCGCGACCGCACGTACGCGGCGCCCGTGTACGTGAGTGTGCGCTACCGGCGCGGCAACAAGATCGTGACCAACAACAAGGTGCTCATCGGCCGCATCCCGATCATGCTGCGCTCGGCCAACTGCGTGCTCAAGGACAAGGGCGAGGCCGAGCTCGCCAAGCTCAAGGAGTGTCCGTACGACCCGGGAGGATATTTTATCGTCAAGGGCGTGGAAAAAGTCGTGCTCATCCACGAACAGCTCTCGAAGAACCGCGTGATTATCGAAGAAGACGCCAAGCAGAACGTCTGCGCGTCCATCACGTCGTCCACGCACGAGCGCAAGTCGCGCACCAACATCTTTATCAACAAAGGCCGCGTCTACCTCAAGTCCAACTCGTTCGGTAGCGACATCCCGATCGTGATCGTGCTGCGCGGCATGGGCATGGAGAGCGACCAGGAGATCGTGTCGCTCATCGGCAGCGAGTCGGACATCTCGGACGCGCTCACGGCCTCGTTCGAAGAAGCCTCGGACCTCAAGGTCTTCACGCAGCTTCAGGCGCTCGAGTACATCGGCTCCAAGATGAACGCGGTCACCAAGGCCGGCGCCATGAGCGGCAACGCACGCCACCGCGGCCACTCGAACCACCAGAACGACCGGTCGCTCTCGGACGCCGCGCGCTCGGCGCTCGCGAATCTCGTGCTCAACCACGTGCCGTGCGAGGACTACAACTTCCGCCTCAAGTGCATCTACGTTGCCCACATTGTGCGTCGCATCATCTTGACGGACAAGGACCGCACGCGTCTCGACGACAAGGATTACTACGGCAACAAGCGTCTGGAATTGGCCGGCCAGCTGCTGTCGTTGTTGTTTGAGGATCTGTTCAAGCGATTCAACAGCGACCTCAAACGCCAGGCCGACATGGTGCTCAGCAAGCCGAACCGCGCGTCGGTCTTCGACATTCTCAAGTGCATCCGAACGGACACAATCACACAAGGCTTCTACCACGCACTGTCGACGGGTAACTGGACGCTCAAGCGATTCCGCATGGACCGTGCTGGTGTCACCCACGTGCTGTCGCGTCTTTCGTACATGTCGGCGCTCGGTATGATGACGCGTATTTCTTCCCAGTTTGAGAAGACTCGCAAGGTCTCTGGTCCTCGTGCCTTGCAGCCGTCCCAGTGGGGTATGCTTTGTCCCGCTGATACTCCCGAAGGTGAAGCCTGTGGTCTCGTCAAGAACTTGGCGTTGTTGTGTCACGTGACGTCAGATGACGAAGCCGGTCCAATCAAGCGGCTGTGCTTCGACTTGGGTGTCACGGACGTGTCGCTCAGCTCTGGCGAGGAGATCAACCATCCGGCGACGTATCTTGTGATCCTGAACGGTGTTATCATCGGTACCCACGTGAACCCGCGAACGTTTGTGACGCGTCTGCGTCGCATTCGTCGAGCTGGTTTGATCGGTGAGTTCGTGTCAGTGATGATGCACGACGTGCAGCGCGTGGTGTACATCGCTTCCGATGGCGGCCGTGTGTGTCGACCACTGCTGCTCATTGACCCAGAGACCCACCGAACGCGACTGACTCAGAAGCACCTGGACGAACTGCAGTCAGGCAAGCGCGACTTGCACTCGCTGATCGTCGAAGGCTGCGTCGAGTATGTGGATGTGAACGAGGAGAACAACTGTTTGGTCGCGCTGCACGAGAGTGAGATTGGCGATCGAACCACCCATTTGGAGATCGATCCAGTGACAATCCTTGGTGTTGTCTCCGGTTTGATCCCGTACCCGCACCACAACCAGTCTCCTCGAAACACATATCAGTGTGCCATGGGTAAGCAGGCGATCGGTACCATTGCCATGAACCAGTATGAGCGTATCGACACGCTTCTCTACACGATGGTCTACCCGCAAATGCCAATGGTCAAGACGCGAGTGTTGGATCTCGTTAACTTTGACAACGTGCCGGCTGGTCAGAACGCGACTGTCGCAGTGATGAGTTACTCTGGCTACGATATCGAAGATGCGATCGTTTTGAATAAGGCCTCGCTGGATCGTGGCTTCGGACGTTGCATGGTGTTCAAGAAGTACCAGACGATGATTAAGAAGTACGCGAACGGCTCGTATGACCGCATCGTTGGGCCGCCAGACTTCGACAACCTCGTCTCGAATGGAGCGATCGGCAGCGGCATGGGTTTCCGAAACGCCAAGTACGCATCTCTTGACGCTGACGGCATCAGTCGCGTTGGTGGTATTGTCCAAAACGGTGCGATCATGATCAACAAGGAACAGCCGACTCAGTTCAACGACTCGGTTGATGGCCGTGACCCTCTCGACGTGACGTACTCTCCTGCACCAACTACATACAAGGGCCCGATCCCTGGCTACGTTGACAAGGTGTTGCTCACCTCCTCGGAGCAGAACCATTTCTTGGTGAAGGTTCTCATTCGTCAAACTCGTCGTCCGGAAATTGGCGACAAGTTCAGCAGTCGCCACGGTCAGAAGGGAGTGTGCGGAACGATCCGCAACCAAGAAGATATGCCGTTCAACGACCAAGGCATCTGTCCGGATCTGATCATGAACCCGCACGGTTTCCCGAGTCGAATGACAGTGGGCAAGATGATCGAGCTCATCGCTGGCAAGGCCGGTGTGCTCAACGGTCGACGCGCGTACGGCACAGCGTTCGGTGAGAAGTATGGCACAGCCGACAACGTGCTCGACTGCTCACGTGAGCTCGTGAAGAACGGATTCAACTACGCTGGCAAGGACTATCTCACGTCGGGCATCACGGGCGAGCCGATCTTGTGCTACATCTTCATGGGTCCGATCTACTACCAGAAGCTCAAGCACATGGTCATGGACAAGATGCACGCGCGTGCTCGTGGGCCTCGCGCTGTGCTCACGCGTCAGCCGACGGAGGGCCGATCGCGTGATGGCGGTCTGCGATTGGGCGAGATGGAGCGTGATTGTTTGATCGGCTACGGCGCGAGCATGCTGCTGATGGAGCGTCTGATGATCTCGAGTGACGCGTTCAGTGCGGACGTGTGCCAGGGCTGCCGCATGCTCGGCTACGAAGGCTGGTGCCAGTACTGTAAGTCGGAGGAGAAGGTCGTGAGCATCCGCATCCCGTACGCGTGCAAGCTTCTCTTCCAGGAACTGCAGGCCATGAACATCGTGCCGAGATTGACGCTCAAGGAATACTAATTTCCAAATACAAGAAACGATGCTCAGATATTTCTATTAGTGCATGTTCAGGACCGGAGGATCGTTAGCGCGAGGCGGTCGTAGTCCTCGAGGTGGTTATACACGTGGGCGGACAGACGCACAAACAATTTGCCATCGACACACTTGATAGGCACTTCGATGCGGTGCATCATGTGGAGCGTGTCCTGGATGTGTTTGGCGTCGCTGGAGGTGTTGGGCTGCCCAGCAGAGTTGCATTCGACGCCAAAAACACTCTTTGATGGGAGTTGGACGAGCCGCATCGCGTGGCGTTTGTGGAGAGGAAAGTCCTCGGCCTTTGCGAGCTGCTCGTCCATGCTCCACACAGTGTACAACAACTCCACAGCCTCCTGGACGAGTCTGTGCATGTACTCGCGACACCGAGAGACGTCTTGAAGGTTCCAGAAGTCGATGCACTTGGGTAAACTCAGCCACGGCGAGTAGTCCTGCAGCCCGATCCACATGAACGCGCTCTGGTACCCGTCGAAGAAGCCGTGCGAGACCACGCGGGGCAGGATCGGAGTGTCCCGGATCTGCTGGATGCCTGTGCGTTGGTTAACGTGGAGAAAAGCTGCTCCTTTCGGAGACGCGAACCACTTGTGGCAGTTCCCGACGTAGTAGTCCGCGTTCAAGTCGTCGAGATCGAGAGGGAGATTGAACAAACCATGGGCGCCATCCACGAGAACCGAGATCCCTCGGGCGTGGCAAAGCCGCACGATCTCCTTCACTGGCAGCAAGACGCCCGTGTTGGACGTGATGTGGTCCACTACCACCAGCGGAACGCGAGATCCATCCGCTTGCCCAATCTGATCCAGCGCACACTCCAGTTTCTTCACGACAGCTTCGTCGTCGTATGACTCGTCCAGCGACAGCGGCTCTTCATGGACACGAAGCTTTCTTGCGTGCCGTCCTGTCTCCAGACTTTGCAGCATCTTCCTAACAGCGCCGTACCGCGTGCTGAAGCAGACCACGACGTCGTCACCGTCAGCTCGCTCGCCGCTCGTCTCGCGCAGCACCGAGTCGAGCACGGCGTGCAGCCCCGACGTCGCATTCAGCAGCAACACGAGCTCCTGAGCGTCTGCGACGCGCAGCACGCGTGCGAGCGCCTGGATCGACTGCACGACGTACGGGAAGAGCAGTCGGTCATTGAATAGGAGCGGCTGCTGGTCCGCGAACTCGCGCCACGCCGACGCCACGCGGCTCGCGTACCTCGTCGGCCCTCCGAACGCGCCGTGGTTCAGGTACGTCCACTGCGTGAAATCGATTGTGAACAGCTCGCGAGCGCGCGCGCGGTCGCGCACGAGCTGGTCGTGCGCCTGCAGAGACGGGAGGAAGTCGTTCGGGTTCGGCAGGTCGTGCGGTGCGTGGCCGGCGAAGAGCGCGGCGGGCGACGGCGTGTGGAAGGAGCCGAAGGCTTCGTATCCCCTGCGCGAGGAGCTCATGGCGCGCGTGAGCGCGAGCGAACGCAGGCGGTGCGGGCCGAACGAGTGCATTCGAGTCCGCCGAGGGGGAGCAGCTCTTCCACGGCAAGTGAGCTGGTTAGAGGGAGGAGTGATGGTGGGTTACGTCGTAACCACACCGAGAAGAGCGATATGTAGCCATGTCTTTGACAGACAAAATTTGTCAACAATTTAATTGTTGATGCTCTCCAGTCGCGCGCTCACCGTCTAAGCGGCTGGCCGCTCTCTCACACACGTCCCCATGAGTCACCGCCAACGGACCACGCCACCACGATGGCCGCGGCCGACACGACGGCGGTTTAAGTCGATGGTGCGCGTGCAGTGGGACGAACTCCGGAGCACGGAGCGCCTCATGAGAAAGCCTTTATCGCGGACGTCGTCCCTGCATATTGCTTGCACGGCGGGACGGCGTGGCCAAGACACAGCGGTTCGGTGAACGTGCTGCGCGGCGTGGAATCAAGTCACCACCTGTGGGTTTCGTTGGGAATGAACGCCTTCCCGGCCACAGACGCGCGCGCTGCGTACCTCGTCGGAATGACGTGACCAGGACGCACAATCTACGATCCCGTTTCCGATGTACAAATGCACGATGCTCCCGTGGAGAGCAGTTCGGTCGGCGAGCGTGACTGGTCGGCTCGAGCTGCCGAATACTCGTACGACCTCAATACGACAGTTTGCCAACACCCGACAGCGTCACGGCGTATCCACGAAGACTGTCTACACGCGAGCAAAGTTTCAAGCGCGTAGCAGCGACATGTAGCGGTGGCAGTCGAAAAGGTGGCAATATCGGCGGTTTCGACCCGAAATGGGTAATGCGGAAGGATGGAAATTTCGACATCTGAGTGGCGGATATGGTTACTACGAGATTGGTGACTATGGCTGTGCTTCGTTTTGTAAAGAAATCCGACGTGTGGTCGCTCCGGCAATCTCGGATCGCTTGAGTTGAGCAGAATGGGCCAGGCCTCGGCACGATTTCCAGAGTTGTAAGTGCATTGCGTCTGTTTTAGGGTGGCGCCTAACAACTAAGAATGAAGCGATGGCCATGAGAAAGTGCAAGAGAGAATGCTCGCACGGAGGCCATGGCATAACCTCGTTTTCCTTGCCCCTAAAAAGATTCACGAGGTCGTCTACACTTGATACCTTGTCGATTGCTTCATCTGGGTTCTTTCGAGCTCGAACAACCGCCTGAACAGTGGACTTGAAGCACTCTCTCGCCACATCCCCGAAAATGTTGTACCGTTCCTCAAGATCATCGTCACTAAACGGCCCTTCCTCGTTCTCGGACGTGGCATATGATGTTTGACGGGCGTTGGTAAACCGCAGATCAAGCACCGCCGCAGCTTCCTGGAGCTCGGTGAGTGTCCAGATCGGCATGAACACGATGCAATCGTCCTTCACAGCACCACGAAGCCAGTCTTCGTTCGGACTTGTGAACACGACGCTCTGACCGTCAGCACGCTCTACATCTGGAGCTCCATCACATAGAAATAAGACCGCTTTGCCTGCTGCTTCCGCGGCGTCCAAAGTGTTATCAAGATCCGCGTCAACTCGTCGTGTGTAGAGTTGTGGCTCCGCGCTGTCGTTGAACACGGTGAGCTTCGTCAACTTCTCCCTTTTGTAGACCATCGTGAGGATCCACGGGTCCGGGAACTCGGCTCGATATCGGCTCAAGAAATACGCGTAGAACACCGACTTCCCAATGCCTGATCACCACACAAGACCGTCGTTATCACCCCAACAAAGAATCAACACAATGCATCTCGCGGACAGACCGACCTGGAGTCCCTGTCACCGTCACGCACTGCTCTCGCTCGCCTTGTAAAAGATCCGTCTCGATCCCATAGTATTTGTCGTAGCACTCGCGCACGAAAAAGTTCCTGCCGCTGCGATACTCGTGGACCATGGACACCGGTGGCATCGGCAGCACGCGGGCGTCGGGCTGCCACTGGCTTCTCGGTGCGATCTCCGACCCGTGCGGCGGCGCGAGGCTGGCCCCAACGGATGTCATGCTCTCGGTGCGAGCCATCTTGGGCGGACGAGGTGCGCTTATTTTCTCGGGGCTTGCTTTCAACAAATGCGGACTTCGTACTAATCTCCAATCATTTCCGGCACTAGTTGTGAGACTTCGACACCATGGAATCACGAGGGTCTGATATTGGTTCAAACATGAGTGATGGACAGCAGTCATTAGCCTCAGGCTGATGTTGACTCGACGGATCCGTCTAACGCAGCGGCCGTGTCCAAGAACTGCTGAGAGAATATGTTTCCGACCCCAGAGACGTGAGGGCAAGCGAGTGATTTCGCAAGAGATGCCTTACTCGTACAAGCAACAGGAGTTGTAGTGCTTACCTCGATGGGACTTGACAGCCCCCAGCCACATTCGCCGTCACTTGAGAGCGGAGCTTAGACCAGAAAGCGAAAGTCAGCATCATCTCCATAGTGCAGCCAAACCGAAGGATCTTGTCCATTAGTGACGCGTTGCGAGTATCTCGAGTAGGCCGCCCATTCACCATTCATACCATTCGAAGACTATGTGATATTGTCCTGTTTTCACCGTCGAACTTGATAGACTCTCGTCCATAAACACGGCGCTCCGTACTATAGTAATTGCATGCGTGTCGCCACATCACGACAACACTCGCCAACCAGTCGTCTAGCATCGCCCACGATCGATGTGTCGCAATGGCCGTCGACTGTTCGTCCTCCATATATTTTTTCCTCGTCGCCTCGGCCAAACTCATCCTTCGAACTCGCAAACACGGCTTCTTGAAGCTCTAAGCGTCCAGACGGGCCTGTAGTACGTGCAGTTGCCCTTCCCCACTGAATTGAGTCACGTTTCGTCAGGGCTCGGGGACATGACACTCTGAGCGCCTACAGGCTTCACACGTCGAGATCCATGACAAAGAAAATGCAATACAATTTGGCGTGTTACCGGTATAGACTGAGGAAAATAGGCATAGAAGACTGACTTACCGATCCCTGCACAGCAAAATATCGTTAACAACTTCCAAAGCATAACGCCTGCATAAAGAGCCACACCTGCAATTCCACGGTTCAGTTGTTCCTGCGGGAGCACCTCGAATATGTTGTCATAAACAGAAGCAGCCTCTGGAACACCTCGGAGCGACTCAAATAATTACGTTTTCTCGTGATCGTGTACCTTCAGCAATGGCGCAGTAATCTTGTCGATGACGTAGAAAGACGCGAGCTTGCGCACATAGACCGAGTAGTCGCGATACAGCAGATAGTATACGAGGCGGTGACGCGTGATGGAGTTCTCCGTCCACAGAAGCATGTTCAGTAGTTCATCAACGTTTAAGGCGCGTTGATAGCTGAGTCAAAGTTGGCCGAGCAGTGGATACTGGCGCAGACGTAAGTCTCAAGCCGTGTCGTGCGATGCCGCCAAACATGTGGATTCTCTGCTTGCTACACTCGTCGGTCAATGGCTTCGCCGCGTCCACTGTCAATACGTCCGAATAGTTTGTGAAATCCTCGTTACTGGGCTCGTTGAATTTGTCGCGTTTCGTCACGTCGTAGCGGTCGCACACGTACACTAGTAAATTTCGCCGCATTTGGTATTGTGAACATTGGTCAAGGCTGAATGGGTGCGTGAAATCATCTTAATTATCCATATCTTGTGCCGCATGACCAAATGAACACTCCGCGACTCAAACGCGTCCCAGCAATGCCTAGACGAAACCGCCTGACAACCGCAACGTCGCCTCAGCATAGAAATATCAATGGCATCCTCGCCCACCATGCTGCTATGTCATCCTTGTTGCGTTGGTGGTTCACAGCGACAGCAGAGCTCATCCACTGAGCACACTGACTTCGGACAGCATCTCTCAGATATTAGTACCGTTGTACTACGAGTTTGCTGTCCCTCTTGGGCGTCTTGCCTCCTGAAGCATGAGGATGATCAAAGAGTAAAATAAATCAACACACCAATAAAAAGCTCATTGTAGACCTGGGCGTACCGAGCCAATGGCATCACGAGCCGTCTCGATCCTCCAAGCGACTTTGATCGTGACGTGCGGCACCGGCGAAGAGTGCGTGGGTCGTTGGTCTTTGAACAGGAGCGGCTGCTGGTCCACGAACTCGCGCCACGCCGACGCCACGTGGCTCGCGTACCTCGTGGGTCCTCTGAATCCTCTGAACGTGCTGTGGTTCAGGTGCGCCCACTGCGCGACATTGACCGGGAATAACTCGCAAGCGCGTGCGTGGCGTGGTCGCCAAGCACGCACTATTCGTGCGCCTGCCATACGGGAGGAAGTCGTTCAGGTTCAGCAGGTCGAGCGGTGCGTGACCGGCGAAGCGCGCGGTGGGCGACGGCGTGTGGACGTGTAGAAGGAGCCGATGGCCTCGTATCCTCTGCGCGGGGAGCTCATGGTGCGCGAGAGCGCGAGCGAGTGCAGGCGGTGAAACGCACCAAACGAGAGGCCGATTGAGCTGGTCGTAGTTGGTCAGAGGGAGGAGTGGTGGTGGGTTACGACATAACCAATTGAAAGTGTGATATGTAGCCATTGCATTTGGAGAAAATATCGTTGATGGTAGAAGATGAGGAAAGCCATTTATGAAGCGCAATAAAGTTCGTGGTGGGCAGTCCAGGAGGCTCGACGCATTGCCAACCGACGCGTCTCTACCCTCAAAGTTGCTTCTCGAGCAACAGCCCGCGGGAGGACGTAGGGGGATGCGAGCTGAGTGGGACCTTTCGAGCCGTTCTGTGCCGCCTGGTAGTGCAGCAGTTGATGGCTAGTCACGTCGCTTTCCTTGCCTCGTAGAAGATGCTCAAAGTCATCTACAGCTGACACCTTGTCCATTGCGTCGTCCAGAAGGCGATGGAAATCGGGTCGCCGCCTCTTCGTCAAGTCTGAAGCACTCTCTGGGTATCCCACCAAAAACGTTGTATCTCTTCTTGATTGCGTCAGCAAGGCTGTCCTTATCGTCAGTCTTCTCTTGTTGGACACGCTGAGACTGGTCGGAATGCGTCGATCGCAGATTCAAAGCTGCCGCAGCTTCTTGGATCTCAGTCAGTGTCCAAAGCGGCATGTAGATCGTGGAATCATACTGCACAGCCGTGCGAAGCCAGTCTTCATTGGGGCTCGTGAACACAACAAGCTGTCCATCTGTGAGATGATGGTGGCGGCCCATCGGAGAGGAACAGTACTCTCTTCTGCGCAATTTTGGCTGCCTTCACGAAAGTTCTTGCTGTCACTTCCATGGTTGTCTCGTGCTGGTACCACTCGGGGTCGCCTGCATCCATGTAGAGCGCGAGCTCGAGCATGGTCTTGTCACTGTAGCTCATCGCGAGAAGCCAAGTGTCTGGGAACTCAGCCCGATAACGAGTCAAAACGTAGGCATAAAAGACCGACGTGCCAATCCCTGTGGATAGATCGCATTGGCATCCTCAGGAGAGCGAAGAGTCTGAACAACAGTCACTATTAGTGGTTCTCACGGTTTTGTCAGCACGCTCGTGCTGACAGGATTGACCAATCCGGTTCAAGTCAGCTTCAGCTCGAAAAGTCAGCATGACTTTCATGCTGACTGGAGCGTCCCAGGCTGACTTTGCCCTGATTGGTCAAGTACGGCGACTTGACGCCTTCCGATTAACCACTCGGATTCGCGGCTGACAGCAAAGTTTCGTTCATCTCCCTTGTAAAACAACGCATTCTACGGTAGTCAACACTAAAATGGCGAAGAGAACGCTCGACAAGTGGAGCGATGACGAGACGAGTGCTCTGGTAAGCTTTTGGGGGGATCATGTTGGCGATTATCGCTCGGAGAAAAAGTCGTTCTACGTGGCTGCAGCTGCGCATGTCGCGACAAAGGACTGGAAGAGTGTGAAAAACCGCTGCGAGTTTCTTGATCGAAAATACGAGAAAATTAACGGCGTAAA
>JAADVR010000911.1:0-12856 GCA_023335855.1 Pythium scleroteichum
CCCTTACCCTCAACTGGCAGTTGCAGCATCTCTTAACAGTCAAGCAACTCGCGTTTGTGCTACAGAGCCATTGGAAGCACGTGGTTCCAACCATGGCTTTCTGGATCTTTATCAACATGCAGCTGACGCTCGTGCATTTCGGTGAGTCCATGAAGAGAGCTCATTGACTGAAGCTAATCGCACTTGGCATGTATAGGTATCGACTTCACCTTTGAGTTCAAGTGGCTGCACAAGAACGTAACCAGTGTGTAGACAATACAACGCTCAACATTTCTCAATGTCCAAATGGCATAGCTAGACGTCCAGGTCAAGTGCACTGGCGTACCCCCGTGGGAAAGAAAAAGAATTAATCTCCATCGCCAGTGTGTCGTACCTCGATGATCGCGCCGGCTCGCGATACACGAGGCACTAGCGCACGACCCACGGGAGGCAGCGCAGGCACTGTAGGCCCAGAAATCTCATGTAGAACAAAAGGGTAAATTCTTCGATGCCGCGCTACCGACATTCTGTTAGAGCCAGATCGAGGCATTTGATAGAAGATGAGCCACCGGTGGTCCCCGTCTCACAGTCTTTCCGTGCAGTTCAAGAATGGGTCGATCTAGCCGTCTTACTACAAGCGTGGGTATCGCTCGTTCGCTCGTGTAAGGCGATCGTCCAATAAGAAAAGAAACTAGCTTCCATTCCTACTTACGAGTGGACAGCTGGCTCCGAAACGACCATCCATGTCTCTCTAAACTCTGCGACCTCACGAACGAAAGACTAATCAAGCCCGAGTGAAGACAGCAGTGTTGTGTCCGCTATGCCCTTTCAGACTGAAAGGGCTGGTGGACCACCGGCCGCTGGTCACACACGATTCGACTCGACTCGTCCGCTCACTCGTCAGCCTGGCCAACGCCGCAGCTCTTCGACCAATATGGCTCCACTTAAAGCAGGCTCCGCCGCGAAGAAGAAGAAAATCAAACAAACCAGTTTCGGCGCACTGATTTGACAAAAACAACCTCCCGTACTGTCCCTTTCACCCCCCTGCGACAATGCGTTTTGGGCCAGTCCGCTCAGACCTGATCCGCACTTCCTCACTGGCTGCGTCATCTGTGATCGTTATCTGCGTCGGAACATGGCCGCACAGGCGCAGACCATCAGCTCATCTTCAAGTCATTCTCCATCTTGCGCCGGACGTGGCAGCCATGGTCTCCGATGCAACCAAGCCAACGACTGAGCCGGGCGCCTATTATGCGCTTCCATCGCCCGTTGCCCCGGTCGAGTCGTCGGACGACCACTGGCGAGACGATCGCACGAGCCCGCTCGACCGCGCGGGCTGGCTCGCGCAGTTCACGCTCTGGTGGGTCAACCCGTCGATCGCTCGCGGCTACAAAAAGCCGCTCGAAGAAGACGACGTCTGGGAGCTGCCACGCCGGGACAAGTCGGCCGTGCTGCAGGAACGCTTCGACGGCCACTACAAGGCAGACGTCGCTCACCATCACAAAACGACGACCAGCCATGCGGCCACACCGCCGCCGGTGCATCGCGCCATGTGGAGCTCGACCAAGGACAAGATGAGCGTCGCGACCGTGCTCTTGCTCGTCAGCTCGGCCGCGAACCTGCTGCAGCCTCTGCTGATCAAGGCGCTGCTACAGAACCTGCGCGACGAGGAGAATCTCTTCGGCATCTCATCTCCCTACGCGCTGGCGGCGCTGCTGACGGCCGCGGCGTTGGTCGCCGTGCAGACGCTGGACTTTGGCATGTACCTGACGGCGCGCTCGGGCATCAACGCTCGCATGGTCGTCGTCAACAGCGTCTACCTGAAGTTGCTTCGGCTCTCGTCGTCTGCACGACTCGCGATGAACAGCGGCGACATCATCACGCTCGCGGGCGTCGACAGCGATCGGCTCTTCGAGGCGTACGCCAGCGGGCTCTGGGCGGTCATCTCGCCCATCGTCGTGTTCTCGACCTGTGCGATCATGGGGTTCCTCTTGAGCGTCTCGGTCTCGCTCGTAGCGGGCGCGTGCTCGTGCTGCGTGCTCGTCTTCGCCGTCGTCAACTCGCGCCGGATCGGCAAGACGCGGCGTCGGATCCTCGAGATCGCGGGCGAGCGTGTCAAGGTGACCAACGAAGTGCTCCAGGGCATCCGCGTCGTCAAGATGTACGCGTGGGAGCAGTCCATCTCCGACCGCGTGGCCAAGATCCGAGCCCGCGAAGTGGAGCTGCTGCGGCGGTACGACTACCTGCGCGTGACCAACCTGCTCGTGCTCATGTACACACAAAACTTCCTCACGGCCATTTGCTTCCTCGTGTACGTGTACGAAGGCAACACGCTCACGGTCCCGACCACGTTCGCCTTCCTCTCGCTCGTGAACGCGTGCGGCCGGCCGCTCGGTATGTTCTCGAACGGCGTGGTCTACAGCTCGGAGGGCTGGGCGTCGATGCAGCGCCTCGCCACGTTTCTCGCCGCCGACGAAGTCAAGATCGACCGCAGCGACGGCGACGTGCTGCCTGTGGCCGACGGGGAGCCGGTCGTGGACATCCGCGACGCGGACTTCACGTGGCAGCCCACGATCCACGAGGCGATGGCTCGCCCGACGCTGCGTAACATCAGCCTCAGCATCTTGCGCGGCTCGCTCACGATCGTCGTGGGCGCCGTCGGCAGTGGCAAGTCGAGCCTCGTGAGTGCGCTGCTGGGCGAGATGGACCAGCTGCGCGGCTCGCGTGTCGTGCGAGGCGCCGTTGCGTACGCGAGCCAGCAGCCGTGGATCCAACACGATTCGGTGCGTGGCAACATCCTCTTCGGCGCTCCATTCGACGCCGATCACTACGACCGCGTCATCTCGGCGTGCCAGCTGCGCGCGGACTTGGCGATCTTGGACGACGGCGACATGACCGAGATCGGCGAGCGCGGCATCAACTTGAGCGGCGGCCAGAAAGCCCGCGTGAGCCTCGCGCGAACGATGTACCGTCGCGACGCCGATCTCGTCGTGCTCGACGATCCGCTGAGCGCGCTGGACGTGCACGTCGCCAACGCCGTCTTCTTCGAGTGCGTCAAGGGCCTGGCGGGCTCCAAGACGCGCCTACTCGTGCTCAATGCGCATTACCATCTGCTCAAGCACGCCGATCGGATCGTCATGCTCTCGGACGGAGAGATCGTCGCCGACGGCACGTACGACGCGGTGCGAGCGCAGTTTGCATTCCTCGAAGACCAGGCCCATGAGAAGGTACTTGGCTCTGAGTCCAAGGTGGTGGAGGCCACCGAAGGCCCTCGTGCCGCCACCGGCTACACTGGCGTTCTCGAGGACGACGTGGCAGTGGCGGCCTCGTTCGACCGACTCAGCTTTGCGGAGAACGCGGAGCGTGCGAGTCTCTCGACGGAGATCTCGCGAATCTCTCGCCGCAGCACGAGGACCCAGTCGCGTGTGGTCGCGGAGTCCAAGCCGAATGATCAAGACGGTAAGGCCATGATGCTGGCCGAAGACCGAGCAGTGGGATCCATCACGCGGCGCACGTACGTGTCCTTCCTGGAGATTTCGGGGTTTAACGGCGTCGCGCTCCTAGTGAGCGTCCTCGTCGTCTTCGCGTCCACCCAATGCGGCTCGGTCGCGGCGGACTACTTCGTCAAATACTGGTCGAACGGCTCACTCGACCAATACAGCCAGAGAACACTTGTCTGGATCTACATGGGCGTCGCCGCGGGCGCCGTGGCGCTCGGGGTCTTTCGTGCCGCACTGTTCGTCGAGATCTGTCTCAAGCTGGCCAAGGTCGTCCACGCAAAGTACTTCGCCAAGGTGCTTTACGCTCCGGTCAACACGTTCTTCGACGTGACGCCGATCGGCCGCGTGCTCAACCGGTTCTCTCGAGACCTTGACCAGATCGACAACCCGCTGCCGTACTACACGCTGCAGTATCTGATCTACGCGGCGATCGTGCTCTCCGTGTTTGCTGTATGCGCTGCCACTGCGCCGACGACGTTGATCCTGTACGGGCCTCTTCTCTACGCGAGCAGCTTCGTGCAAAAGTACTACTTGGCGTCGTCACGAGAGCTCAAGCGGCTCGACGGCGTGACGCGCTCGCCGTTTCTCAATCTGATCGCCGAGACCATCAACGGCATCGAAAGCATCCGATCGTTTCGGATGACAAACGAGTTCTCGTCCAAATGCCGAGAGCTGCTCGACTACAACGCCAAGTTTTACTTCATGTTCCAGACGACCACCAAGTGGTTCTCGATGCGGCTCGACTGGTTCGTGACGTCGGTCGTCGCCGTGGTCTCGTTCACGTGTGTGGCCTCACGCAACTCGATCGGCTCGGCGAGTGCTGGCATCGCACTCACCTACGCCGTGCAGCTCGCGATGTACTACCAGCGACTGATGACGCTCAGCAGCCAGACGGAGAACGTCATGACCTCGTTCGAACGCATCGCACACTACGGCAGTCTCGACCAAGAGGGCGGTTCAAAGAAGGCCGCCACAGAGGCTCCACCAGCCAGCTGGCCGGCCAAGGGAGCCATCGAGTTTGACGGCGTCTTTCTGCGGTACCGCGACGGCCTTGACTTTGTGTTACGGGGCGTCACTTTCCGCGTGAACGAAGGAGAGAAGATCGGTGTGTGTGGCCGCACGGGCTCAGGCAAGTCGACGCTCATGAACGCGCTCTTCCGCACGGTCGAGGCGGCGCGGGGCGTTGTCCGTATCGACGGCGTCGACATCGCGAGCGTGCTCCTGCAGCAGCTGCGGTCGCGCCTCACGATCATCCCTCAAGACCCCGTGCTCTTCAGCGGCTCGCTGCGCGAGAACCTGGATCCGTTCAACGACAAGACCGACGACGAGCTCTTCTCGGCGCTGAGACGCGTCCACCTGCTGCAGGACGCTAGTCGGTGGGGCCAGGGGCTGTCGTACGAGGTGGCCGAGAAAGGCGAGAACTTGTCGGTGGGACAGCGCCAATTGATCTGCATCGCACGTGCACTGCTGCGTGAGTCTCGGATCATCGTGCTGGACGAGGCGACGGCGAGTGTGGACCAGGAGCTCGACCGGCTGATCCAGGTGGCCGTGAAGAAGTGCTTCCGCGGAAGGACATCGCTGACGATCGCTCACCGTCTGGAGACGATCGCAGACAGCGACCGCATTCTGGTGATGGAACAGGGCCGCGTGGCCGAGTTCGACACACCGGCGTCGCTGCTGGCTCGACCCGACGGGCTCTATGCGTCGCTCGTGGAGAGTACGCAGCAGTAGTGGTGATGGTATCAACATCAATGGTGAATTGATACAGGAGTAATGTTGATGTACTGTATACGGTGTAGTGTAAGACTGCTTCAGCCCTCAATACCTGACGATCGAACCACTGTTGACCAGCTTCTTGGCACAGATGTTGTTACGAGGACTAAACACTCAAGTAATATATGGGTTACCAATACAAAACACTGTACTATCGATCACTGTTCCACAGAGGCATCGTACTGTATCTGGTTCTCTGAATGTCAACCATGCATGCGTGTTCTAGAATCGAACGCCTGTCGGGGAATGCGCAAACCACAGATCTGTTCTTCGCTTCATCTGGTTGTTCATCGACACGGTGATCCATACCCGAAGGGCTCATCAGTAAGCCTCATAAGGTCAGACGCTACTGGATCAGAGCCTGACCCACAGTCTGACCAAAGAGAAAAAAACAAAACAAAACAAACAGATCCAGGTTTATCACAAAGATCCCAAGGCTTTCGACCGCGAGAAACCTCATCAAACCAAACGCCATGGCGAGTCGCGCTGGCATTCCGCAGTTTACGATGCACTGGCGCAGCGAGGTCTCCGTCTCTCCAGCTTGTCTCTAGTGATGAGTATCAAATGGCTCGTGAACACATCAACGAGGACCCTCACTTAGTTGAATGTGACATCTCCCATCACAAGTGTGGGACTTGAATCTGATAATTCGTGACATTCCGACAGAGCAGGTACATTTGCCTCTCCGTCACCCATAAGTCGCACTGTACAGTACGGTCCAAGTGCACTCTCTGTAATGAGCGAAGTCATCACGCAGCAGCGCGCAATGGTCTCTGACACTCCGACTCACCGGCTCCCCTCGAGACCTCCTCCAACGAAACGATGGTTTCGCTCAAGCTCGCGCATCTGTTGGCCGTTGCCGCGGCGTTCTCGGGCGCCGATGCGATGCCTCGCGTGCACCCAGGCGTCCACCGCGCGCTGCAGCACCAGTTCACTGTCGATATCATGGTCACGCTCAAAGACGGCACCAAACCCATCGTTACCTCAGTCCAGGAGGCCGATCATCAGTCGCGAGGTGCCAAGATCGAGGCGCTCGTGAACCGTCTCCAGAAGCACGCCGAAACGAGCCAAGCCGAAGTCAGCAAGACGCTTTCGCAGGAGGCAGGGTCGGCGACGCCGCTGTTTACGCGTGCCGAGAGCCACTGGATCTCGAACCAGATCAGCTTCCAGGACGCGACGCTCGAGCTCGTTGAGAAGCTACGCGTCCTGCCGTCGATCGAGGAGATCCGCCAGCAAGTCGTTTTGTTTCCTCCGGAGATCAAGCCGCTCACCACCACGGTTCTATTTTGAAGACCGATTTTGCAATTTTCGCATCGTTTCTGCTCCAAATTCTGTTTGACAAATTGAGTTCTGTTCGACAGGTCCATTGAGTTCTGTTCGACAGGTCCAGCGAGGTGGCCGAAAATTCTGTTTTGAAAATCGCCGAATTCCCTGATTTTCGGTAAAATTGTTGTTGAACTACGCGGAAAGTTAACGGCTCCAACCCCAGCGTTTCTCGTTTAGACTTTTTTATACATGTTGTATTAAACAACATGTTTAACATATATTTTTTGTATGGGTGAAACGAAAAGTCCAGCTTAGCTACATCGCGAGCCGCAGGAACGGCCATGTCATGTTGTTTTGCATACAGCTTTCCGTTCGATAAAAGCCTCACATGTTGTGTACTACGCAGCCGAAGTGGGCAGCCTCGGAAACATCTGAGGAAATGTTCTGTTTTTGTTCCCACGTCTAAGTGCATCAGCTGATTATTGCGGCTTCAAATACAGCTTGTGCCGGACGGATGCAACGCTATGCTGTTTATTGCAGCGCTTGTCCTGTCTATACAACGAAGTCATTCGTGAGAGTAAGGAAATCGATGATGAGTGTGCCCACGATCACTTCTAGATCGTCAATCCAGTGAACAAGCGACGTGGCAAGGAATCCCTCTCCCTCATCTGCCAGCCCGCGCATGGCGGGAGAGCCGCGCGCGGTCTCGTGTGGTGAGGGCGCAAAACGCCCATTGCTCAACAATGGTTGAGGAGCAATGGGCATTTGCGTCCTCACCACAGCCAGACGACCGCGTCGCCTTATCTGGCGATGGTGAAACGGCCGTGGTGGTGCGGGCGCGTACGGCGGCTCAGGCCGGCTCGATGACGGCGCGTGCGGTGGCTCGATGACGGCGGCTTCGGCCGCTCGATGACGGCGGCTTCGGCGCCGCGGGCGAGCGCAGCGGCTCGTTGGGGGCGACTTTCGCGCCGCGGGCGAGTGGCTCCTGTCGGAGCGCGATCTGTGAAAGAGGAAACTGATGAACGATCGTAAATGCAAACCATTTGTTTATTGAATTAGCTACGATTACTCCGAACTGTCTTCGTCCTCTTCGCTATCCTTGGTCTCTTCATGGAGGCTACGACGAAGGTGCTCGCGTTTCCCCCCGGTAGGTCGCATCTGGATCGACGAGGAAGCGGACGGAGGAACGCGACAGCGCCAATCTTGGTGCCAGATATCGAAGCACGTCTTCTTGTTACTCTGAGTAGCTCGAATCGTGTTGCACAGAAATAGACGCTTGCTGTCTTCAGAGCATTGCACACAGTACCAGCTTGTCTCATTCGACTTCTCGCCCTTTTTGCGAAACAGCACCGAGCAGATCTTGCACGCGTTTCGGCGCGCATAGCATACGCTGGTTGCCGACAGTCCTGAAGTTTTCATTTTGAGCAATGCCATGGCGAGTCGTAGTTATGGAAGTCGTTGGTGTCGACTGTTCGTCCCCTTGGAACTCGGCGGCGCTTTGGCTGATGAGCTGCTCGTGCAGCTGCATCATGAACTCGGCACAAGGCAGCGGCTTCTGACCGAGGTCCTTGGCACACTTGGTGTGACTCACGAACGCGTTGACGATCACCAGATCGACGAGCCCGAGGGAAAGCGACTTGTAGTATTTCTTGAAACGATAGCTCATCTGGAGAGAGTACCGTTGCAGCCGCAGTTGATCGTGCCGATCAACACCTCCCATATGCTCGTGGTAGTCGCGCACGACTTGGGGGCACTCGACCGGTTGCTTCGCCCCCGTGACCACCATGCGATCGACAGTAGAAGGTGTGCAGACGGCACCCGTGCTCAAAAGTAAACCGTGCTGTTATCGAGCCACATCGCAGCAGTCATCCGAGGCGCATCGAGTGAGCGCGCCATCATGAATTGGCCGCGCTCCTCAGTCACAGGATCGCGTTTCTTCTCAGATCGAACGACGCCGCTGCAGTACCGACGCGGTTGGCCATGATGGTACCAACGCCGTACATCTTCATGGAGAGGAGTTGGATGATCAGGGGGACGCCGGTGTAGAACCGGTCGATCGTAACAAGCCGGAAGTCGCTCGCCGTGTCATCCTCGGTGAGGACGTGAGCAAGATTGCGAATGACTGCTGCCGGACCGGTCATACAGTCAAGTGCCGGCCCATGATTGTTGTGCTGTTTTTGTCCAAGGTAGATCTCAAACCTGCATCATACAACATGCTCGTCAGCCCACTTCGAACATGTTGTTCAGACAGCATGAGTCCCAAGTTTGGAACAACATGTTTCCTACGGTTAAAAAAAAAGAACAGCTGACCTGAAGCAGTAGCTCGTCGCGGCGTCACACATCATAAACACTTTGGTGCCCCACTTGTGAGGCTTGTCCTTGTTGTACATGCGAGTGGGGTTGCGTCGAGACGTTGCTGGCAAAACACCTTCATCGAAAAACAGCGACGACGTCAAATCCCAGAGGCCGCGAAATCGCTCTTGCAGAACCGTGATCACCGGACGGATCTTCCACTCTTTGTCGATCAGAAGCGAGTTGCCATGCGCCTTGTTGCCGCTGAAGTGAAGGTGACGCAAGATGTGCTCGAGGCGGTTGCGTGCCATGAATGCCGGCTGCGTTGACATTGCTGGGAAATAGCAGTAGCTACGACTGTTAATAGAGATTCTCTACTTGGAGCGTGAGCAAGTGTGCCCTCAGTGGCAACCAATGCCACTGGCCACTTTACGTTACCTAACTTGTTCTCGCCCTCCTAAAACAGACTACATGCGACCTTTCCAAGCCGTCAGTCGAAGCATTGGGGTCGGCACGCCAATGTATGGACTTTGGCTTTGAAGGTGAGGCCTATTGAATCGCAATTAATGAATCCTAGAGCTACCCTGTGCCAATGTATGGAGCCCAAGCAAACGCGGATTCAAATACTGTGAGCTCGGATGAAGGACTAGAGCCCGACGAGGCGGTCGGTCGTGCCT
Organism: Pythium scleroteichum; assembly: GCA_023335855.1. Lineage (NCBI taxonomy): Eukaryota > Oomycota > Peronosporomycetes > Pythiales > Pythiaceae > Pythium > Pythium scleroteichum. Next base: position 9,488 of record JAADVR010000911.1, read on the forward strand.
CATCGGTGCCAGGTCGATTTGAACCGCATTTGTTGGTTCCTGTTCAACGGACTTCAGGCCCAATTGTTGTGTATGCGCCGCTGCGAGATGCGCGCGCCGTGCGTGGTTATCCATCCTTCGCAGCAAAATATATAAAGACGGCTGAATTGTTGATGCCCAATCACAAATGAAGAGGTTATTAGGCCAGTTGGATCAGACACTAGGATGCGATCCGTTGGTCAACATTTGCTACGACTCTGGCGCCTCCTCGTTTCAAGGGTGAGCGTCCGAGTCTAGAGCCGCATAAAAAAATCACCTCCCATTGCTACCTCACGCAGATGGCGAGTTCGATGGCAGCTCCCAAGCCTCGCAGGCGCCGCATTTAACTGCACAAGTCTGGGACCGTGTCCAAGTCGAACTGCAAGGCCGCTACTCGCTGGAAAGGCTTCGCGAGGTCGCAGCGCAAGTCGTCACGTTGATCATGATTGATTCGTTGCCGCTCCGATCGCCTAATCTGGGGCTCGACCTCCAGAGGCCTTGGATGCTTCGGCGACTACACCTCATTGACAGTTTCGGCTCCGTCATGCTGCTCTTTTAGTTGCATCGGGCTTCACCATCGCTCCCACTCTCCACGGGGTAATGGTTAATACCTGTTGTTTTTGCACTGAGTTTCGATTGATCGATGTACACCGCTGATGATCTGTTGCCTCCACTGAAGACTTGTTTCCAAGACAACATGACTGCAGGTAACCTTGGCCCATGCATTTGACAACCTGTTGCACCTCACCTGGTTTTGACAAAATATGTTGAAGTTGAAATGTACCCATGTGGTGAAGTGTATCCATGTTCACTTCAACCGGCCAAGTGATACAGTACGCACAGAATGGGAGTGGGGTGGGGTACACACGTGACATGAGACCAGTTGGACAACGCAGAGTGCCATGGAGAGCATTTGCTGCGTGCGCCGATGCCCAGTCCGGGCTTTAGCAATCGCACACAACTCAAAGAACACCGTTGGCGTGTAGACGGCGTGTTGGCGTGTTGGTGGTGCGTTGACGTACTTACAAACTGCTGGTGTCACAATCATCCGTCATGCCCCGAGTATTTATCGGCGGAGCCGGAGTGCAGACGCACGACGCAGTGCTGTATCTACTCTCAGTGGGCAACTACATACGCATAATATGCGGATTATGGCGCAGCAAGACGGGAGTGAGGATAGCAATGTGCAGATGGAAAGGGGTGGTGGCGAAGAACCGGTGGTTCCATCTGCATGGTGTTGGCAATCAAATGGCGTGTGTGAGCTCAACTCGCCAGACCTGTTACACTCATCACGAGCTCTTCTACTAGCCACAAAACCTACTGGATTCTTCTGGAGAGGATGGCGCAAACGCGGCTGGCATTCACCACACCGAGGCTGCAAACTGGTGGTTGTGGAACAGCGAGCTACTGTCGCCTGTGGACGGATGGTTGGCCGTTGGTCGTCGCTAACGGGTAGTAGGGAAGCAAACTGCTCTTATTCTCGTTTGTACCTACTGGACGATGAGCGACAACAACGAGAACGAAGCCAGCGCGTCGTCTTCCCAGGGACCTGACGTTACTGTACCCAAGCCTCGACAAGGAACCGATCCTTGGGACTCCACACCGGACAATTCCGACGACTCTGACAACGTGTACGACGCGGACAGCCACTCGGACGACGCCGGCGGTGGTCTGGATGACCCACTCCCTTGTCAACACCGTGAGTATGAAGGCGTTGGCGAGTACGCGACGTACGAAGCTGCTCTGAGAGCCCTGGAAACCCGGAACGGCCACATCTACACGTACGAGACTCGATACGAGACGAACCGCCGTCATGCGAGGGTCTACCGCTGTCGTTCTCACGTCGCATGCGATAACCGCTGAAGATCATTAGCCTGGTTGTCGAGCGAGGAGACCTCATGTACCAGCTCACAGAAGGTGGCATGCACTCACGTGCTGTCACGAACATCAGCCGAAGGGGGATTGATCCGCGGCTCCGCGACGAAGTAAACGCTCTCCTGCGCATGGGATGGGGCCCAATGCGCCTTCGCTCAGTGTTGGTCCAACGCTACGCCAGGGACCAGGCGCTCCTTGCAGTGATACCCAAGCCCAAGGCAGCTCGAGAATCGAAAGGCGTACCTCATGCGCAACTCACCAGGAGGGTGGGACCTCGTTGACAACGCCAGCTTCACGGCATTGGCGAGCACGAGACTGGTGAACACCCGGGAGCGCTTTCTCGGGTTCACAGAGCCTGAGGACCCCCGTATGGACGAGCTCATCATCCTTGACACCTTCACGATTGCAGCCGAAGACGACACAGTTTCGTTTGGAGTCATCGTTACTTCTCGCCGCATATTTTGCAAAATCGGGATCGCCGTGCGTGACTAAGGGGCAGAGCTACAAGGGGCCACCGACGGGATCTACAAGTTGCACGCAGGGGGGTGGACCGTAGTTGACTTTGGGTCCGAAGCTGTCGTGTGGGACCGACAAACGTTCGCCCATCGGGCCATGCCTTGGGCGTACATGTTCGTGAGACGGTGGACATCGCCAGCATCCGACGCTTTCTTCAGTGCACTTGTGAGACGCACGTGTGCTCCGGATGGATGTGTTCACAGGTGCTGGCTTCACTTTCGCTCCATGGTCTTCTAGACCTCCAAGCCGCTCTCACCCGCGTACCCATTCGTCATACACCTGGGCGTCCCCACAGCGAATTAACCTAGTTCCTGTGAACCTTCTTGTGGTTGCGAAGGGAGCCAGCGTTCGTGTACACTGTCTTGCACATGTCACACGCGAATGTGCCGCCCTTCTCGCGGTTCAGACGTCTTTTCTTGTTCGCGGCACTGTTAGCGTTGGCTGGGCACACAAATCGATGCTGGCGAACCTTAGCGGAGTCCTCGTCCTCAAAAGCTTTACAGTGCTGGCAAAAGAAGCCACGTCGGCGAGCATTGTGAACGAAGTCTGGTTTCCACTTCTTGTCACCCACAGTTAGGTAACAGTGAAGACGGTGGTTCGTGGTCGTGTAGCTTGTCCCGCTGTGTATGAGGTCCCCACGGAAGACGATACAGAAACCGGGCGGAATGTACACCATCCTCTCCTTTCGTCCTTGTAGCAGCCTTCATACACGCAGGTATATCTGGGGCTCCAGCGCCACGATAGCGGACCCTGGGACGCAGTCTTTGTGGATCGCGTATGTCCGATGCAGGTCCTCGGGAGTAAAGTCGCGATGCGCATCCTGCATCGGGCCATGGGGAAGCGAGCACAAAAAGGCGAATGCATCGGGGGTCCAGTGTGTGCTCAAGCACTTGCACACCTCGCGAAGCGCCTTCCGAATCTCGAGTAGCGCAGAGGAGCGCACTGCAACGCGCGCTTGGA
>JAADVR010000912.1:0-12821 GCA_023335855.1 Pythium scleroteichum
AGCTCCAGTCTTCGTGGCGCCGCCACACGGCTCAGACTCGTGTCCAGGAACTGAAGGAGGAGCGTGAAGCTGCTGCGATTGCTGAGCGTGAGGCTCGCGAGGCTGCTGAGCGCGAGGCCCGTGAGATTGCTGAGCGTGAGGCTGCTGAGCGCGAGGCTCGTGAGATTGCAGAACGTGAGGCTCGCGAGGCTGCTGAGCGCGAGGCCGCCGAGCTGAAGGAACGCGAGGAACGTGAAGCCCACGAGGCGGCCGAACTCGAAGCTTCTGTACTCAAGGAACGTCTGGAGAGTGAGGCACGGCTGAGTATGGCTGCCAACGAAACTGTTGATGAGGTGGTGAGTCGCATTATTGACGAGTACGAGTTTGCTGCGTTCAGCGCTTCGAAGCTTGGCAAGCAAGACGAGTTCGGATCAGACGACGAAGATGACGATGACGACGAGGATGACGACGAGGAAGTTCGCGAGAGCATCGATGTCGTTAACCCAGAGCTCGAGCCAATGCGCCCAACGATCGCGGAGCTCCAGGCGCTGAGTATGCATGGGCGTTTCTCCATCGAATCGGCGGGCGGTAGTGAGGACGATGATGAGAGCGATGTCGGTAGCAACAACCGCGACTCGCTCTTGAGTGCAGGACGCGTCAGCCTGGAGGTGAAGAACCGTGCTGCCACAGTCGCCGATAACCAAGACGACGAAGATCAGGATGCGTCTTCTGGCATGATTGACTTCGCGTTTTCTGCCGATCCTGCTGATGAAAGACTTTCGTCGACAAGTGCCGACTCGTTTGACGTTAAGAAGGAGTCTATCGCCCCAGAGTCAGTCACTCCAACTGAGACGTTGTCCGCTCCGTCCTCCAACGACGTCAACTCGATCACAGACTCCCAAGATGGAGGCCTTCAAGTCCGAGTTAGTGATCTGTCCGATCGCGATTCGTTCGTTCGCAACACGTTCGACTCGGGAACGCCTCACAGCAGTATGATGCGCGACTCACGTGATTCGTACGGCGGTTTCCGAGAGAGCGACCGCTTCAGCGAAGTCAACAACGGCCCAGCTCCTCCCAAGAATGACGACGAGCCAAAGTACTTCGACACGGACAGCGAGCGCGGAAGCTCGTTTATCGGCGCTCGTGAATCAATGCAAGACGACGACTCGTTTACTGACGACACGAGGCATCGTACGGTGGACGCGGCGCCAGCCAGTGGTAGCCGCTGGGCGCCGACGAGCTTCCTCAACAAGCTCCAGTCCAGCCAGGTGTTTGACACCAAGTCGAACATCTCCAAGACATCCACCAACACGTCGCAAGCCACCAACGCAAGTGACGAGACGGCTCCCAAGTCGGCGATTGCGGCAGCGAGCAAGATGGCCAACGCTGCAGGCGCGATCTTCTCGCGCTCTCGCCAGTTCTCGACCGGCACGGACGAAGTGTCGAGCAGCAAGAACAACAGCGGCTCGAACTCGACAGACGAGGAAGCCGAGTTCGAGACGATCTACTCCCCAACGGCCGCCGAGTCGAAGACCAAGTCGGGTGGCAAGTTTGGGCTGCTTTCGAACATCTCGACGGTGGCGGCTGCCAAGGCCCCGACTGGATTCGCAAAGCGCTTCGGTTGGAAGAAGACCACCGACAAGGCCAAGTCCACACGAGGTGGCTTCTCGGACGACCTCGACACGGCGGCCGCATAAGTGTGGTCTGTCCCTGTACTTTGTTTTGTATGTCATGTTTTTATTGTCGGTAGAACCAATCAAGAGAAATTTATCCCTCCACTTCGCTGGTCTGGCATTGGGGCTTTAGAAGTCCGTGAGTGTCGTGAAGTGGTGGATGCTGAAGAGCGAGATGGGGTAGAAGACCGCGGCCCCGATGATGGCTCCGGCGACCACGTCGGACGGGTAGTGGCGGCCGAGCGCAACGCGTGAGAAGCCGATGACGACGGCCCACACGATGATGAGCACACGCAGCACGTCCGGCGAGATGCGGAAGAACTCGCGCGCAATGTCTGGATGGCCTGTGGGCAACCAGCGACGAATGGTAAGCGCCATGGAAGTCCAAGGGACGCCGACAGAATCTTACGGCTGCACAGGTCGTTGATGAAGACAACGATGCACCACGAGCGCGTGGCGTGGCCCGACGGGAACGAGTGCTGGTCGGGCCCCACGAAGCGGCCGTCGTTGTGGTGGTGCGGCGGTCGCTGGCGCTTGAACAAGAACTTCATGATCATGATCAGGAGAATGTCCACCTACAAAGCATCTTGGTCAGTGCTTGGACCCCGTGAGAGCCAGCAACGCCATCGCTCACAATGTTGCAGACGTAGAACGCGATGATGACGGTCTTGGTGGCCTGCGAGATGTCGTCGAGCATGCCGAGGAACCACATGCCGAGCAGCACGGGCAGCACCGTGAGGAACCACCTACGGCATCATGTCAGTCCCCGCAGACCCCTGGCGTGCGCGGCAGCGGCAAACGCACAGGATGCCGTCGCTCGTGTGGGAGAGCACCTCCCACGCCACGCGCACTGCCTTGTTGCGGCCGAAGCGCTGGAACGCGAGCTGCGCGAGCGTGAGATCGTAGGCGTAGACCACGTCGGCGAGAGTCATCTTGTCGCCGCCGCCGAGCAGTCGCTGGTGGCTCTCGTCCGCAAGGGGGAGGTCTTCGTCCGTGGAGATGGTCACGCTCTGGTCCGCGCTGCTGGTGCGGGGGCTGCGGTCGCTGGTTCCATACAGAGGCATCCACGGCACCAATGGCCCGGCGCTGACCAGCTAGCTCACTTCGAGCAGGCGGGAAGGCCACAGAAGAACCGCGGGACCCGCACAAGTTAACCACGGTTAACCCTACCCAGTTTCCCACCGAAAGGAAGATGGCACAAACAGGATTCTCTCTCTCTCTATGTGGGCGACAAAACGTTACGTGCTAATACGCGTCATATGCGCTTGGTCGGCAGGTGGGAGGCTTTGCGAGCGGACGGCAGCACGCGGAAGTTGAAGTAGGCGGCGGCGCCGATGAACCCGTGCCAGCAGCCGTGGAAGAACCGGAACGGGTCGTTGTCATCGTCGAGGCCCTTGGCGAAGCAGCCCACGGCGAAGCCAAGCAGCAAGATGCCGCGACGCATCTCTGCAAAATTGTATGTAGGCAAGCGCCGTCGCAGCGCGAAGCTCAGGAAGAGCAGCACGAACGCGAGCGCGATCGGGATGACGGCGTTCATGTCGTCCCACGGGTTCTTTTCCTGCATGATGAGCACGAGCGCTAGGAACGAGTACTGCAGGTACTGCCTCGCGTTCGCGTGGTGGATATCCATGAGGTAAATCGCCCACGAGATGAAGCTCATGATGGAGCCGATGTTGTCGAGCCGATGCCACTGCCCCTGCCACAGACAGCAACCATCGCTCCCAATAAGCACAGCGTTTCGTCGATTACAACCATGCAGAGACCCTACCTCTGTGAGCCACAGCGGGCCGTCGATACTGTCGCAGCAGTGGTACATGAAGCTTGTGACCATCGTGAACATGCCGATGAACGCCTATAGAGTTCCACACACGCGAGTCAGATGGGGAACTGTGAGCCCTGCGAGCGACGCTCCGCACGCACCGCACCTCGAACACGAGCTCCTTGCGGTAGAGCTGCTGGATGGCGGGGAACATGCAGAAGTTGGTGACGCCTGTGACGGCGAGCATCATCGCCATTTCGAACGCGCCGCGCATGGCGACCGAGCGGACGAGCCACTTGGCGACGAGCTCGTGGCTTGCATCTCCGGTCACGAGCTCCGAGGACTCAGCAAAACGGTACACTGTACCACAACGTTGTTTGCCACCCATATATCTCTAAAGACAGGTAATTGAAGGAATTTAGTGGATTCTGCACACCATTTCCCTTCGATAAAAACTGTGATTGCCCCTTCCCGCTTCTCGACCATACGGGACATGAGCCCCCATACAACTCCAATGAAGGAGATGATCTTTCTCTATGGCCGAAAGGCTATGACGTGATAAATTTCTTTAATTTCTCGGGACACCCCTCTCAAGGGGGACCACCGCTACTGTTCTGTCGACGTCGCTGTCTTGCTGCGACCATGTTCACGAAGCTCGCGTCGGTCCTTGCCGGACAAGCTCTTCACTAATGCAGGCTTCTTTTTGCTGTGATGAGAGGTCAATGAGCGTCGATTCCTCAAAATTCGCGTTAGCGTTGTCTCCACCTTCGCGCAACCTCATCCGTACAGCTGGCAAAACAGTCAGTCCTGGCAACGACCATCACTCCTTCGCTGCAACACCATGACAGGCCTCGGCATTCACCGGCCATCGTGTCTTGTCACTCCATTCTCTCTCCCTGCCGCCCCCACCGCCTTCTTCGTTCGCGCAGTCGCCATGGGCTGGCGAGACTGGTTCCCGTGCTGCGGCAGCAACGCGTCCGACCTGCGCACGCGCACGGCGCGCGCCGCCAGCGCCTTCCGCAGCACGACCGACCGCGGCGCCGCGTCGCTCTACTTCGAGGACGCCTACGAGCCGCTCGAGCAGCTCGGCGAGGGCAAGACAGGCAAGGTCTTCCGCGTACGCGCGTACCAGTCGCCGCGCTTCGAGGCCGCGGGGAAGGTCGTGCGCAAGGAGTACCTGAGCACGCCGCAGCGCCGGCTCGCCTTCGCGCAGGAGCTCGACATCCTCAAGCGCGTCAACCACCCGAGCGTGCTCAAGCTGCTCGACATTTTCGACGACGAGGAAAAGTTCGTGGTCGTGACCGAGCGCGTCCACGGCGGCGACCTGCTCGACGTGATCTGCGCGCGGCAGGAGCGCCCTCTGCGCGAGTGCGACGTCGCGTTCATCGTGCGGGAGCTGCTCGTGGTCGTCGCCTACCTCCACAAGCAGCACATCACGCACCGAGACATCAAGATCGACAACGTCATGTGCCGCACCAAGGACGTCGGCGACGGCATCGTGCTCATCGACTTTGGGCTCGCACACAAAGGCCGCAACGGAGAGATGTCGGGCATGAACGGCACGGTCCACTACATGGCGCCCGAGATGTTCGGCCGTGACTCGCACTACGGCAACGAGATCGACGTCTGGGCCGTCGGCGTGCTCGCCTACATCTTGCTCTTCGGCAAGCACCCGTTCGACGCCAAGTTTATGTCGCAGGTCGAGGACAAGATCGTCGCGGGAAACTATGAGTTCCCGCCGGAACTGCTCAACGAGGTCTCTCCGCAGGCCACGAAGTTCATCGAGTACTTGCTGGCCGTGAATCCACAAGACCGGCCGCCGGCAGTGATGGCGCTGCAGCACCCGTGGATGCAAGTTGAGCACGTGTCCACGAACGCCTTCAGCGACACACACATGGCGGCGCTGCGAGGCTTTTACAACTCGACCCGAGTATTCCCCGGCGGAAGACCCCCGACGAGCAATGGGAACGCTGAGCCCGCCGTGAATCGAGGCACACGCGCGACGTCGACTGCGAGCCAAGGCCACCCTGGCGTGCGCCGAGGCTCGGGCGCAGTCCGGCCGTAATAACTTATAACAAGCACAGAAAATAGAGACTCTGGCTGTTCCCCGATACGTGGCCATTTAATGAGAACGAAACAAGTGGGCAGGCTGATATCTAGACGGCGTGGATAATGATGTAAAGCACGGCGCCCGTGGCAGCCATGAGCACAGGGGCATCCATTGTATGGGGAGCCGTCGCCTCCGCGTACGCCGCCACGAACGGCAGCACAATCATCGTGAGCAACAGCTGCGACGAGGATGCGAAGTCAAAGTACTGTGCCGCCGGGAAGATCATGCCCGAGAGGAAGACGACGGCACTGCCTTCGTAGCTGCGTGTGTACTTGCGCTTGGAGAGACACGAGCTCGTCGAGTACTTGTGCTTGCCAAACGCGATGCCGATGGGCTCGGCGAGGCCGTCGCCAATCGACGTCACGAAGATCAAGATGAAGACGAGGTCGCTTTGCGTCGTGCGAGCGAAGAGCCATCGGAAAAAGAGCAGCACGAAGAGCGACGGGAAGACGTTGCCGGCCACGATCCACTTGAGCGTGTGCGGTCGGTCCTCCGGTCGGTCCAGCGAGTTGAACTGCAGCATGAAGAACGTTGAACGCTCACGGATGGGCTTGATGAGCGCGAGGAATGCCAGCAGCGTCACAAAGTCGCCCCACGCGAGCTCGAGCGCGCCGTCGCAGTCGCAGTCCGGACTCGGCTTGATGACGAGCGGGATCAGGTAGGCCGCGAGGAGCTGGAACTTGCGCGTGTAGTTGACCTTGAACCGCGAGTTGCGCTCGGTGAGCACGTAGCCACTCTCGTCCACGATGCAGAACAGGCGGCAAATGATCCCGCCGAGCGTGGACACTCCCAGCATGATCGCGAGCTTGGGTACGAGCGAGAGCCAGAAGCGGCCATTGCTCCAGAGCTCTCGCTTGTACACAGTCGTGAGCACGACCAGCACGATCGCGAGCACCAGCATGGCGACGACAAAGAGGAAGTCGAACGTGCGCGTCCAGCGCGTGTCGTAGCGCCCGGCGACCTGGCCGGCGTAGATGAGGTCGTTCGACTCGCCGTCGTACTCGTAATTGCCGTGGTGGTCATCCGTGCCGATCGTGCCATACGTGGGGACTTGCTTCGGCAGGCGAAACTTGGGCCCGCCACGAGGACGCCACACCACGCGCAGCACAAGCAGGGCCGCGAGCAGCGCCGCCAACGGCAGCCCGAGCATGAACGAGTAGTCGTACGTCGTGAGCTGCGCCGACCACACGGGCTCGGCGAGCGGCAGCGCCGTCGCGTTCGGCGCCGTGGCGTTGCTCATGGCGGAGGCTCCAGGCGAAAGGGGGGAAAACGGATAAGAAGCGACGGGCGGTGGATCGACGAGTGAGTCTCTGGTTCACGCGCGAAGTGTTCTTTCGATTTTTGCGGATTGCGATTTGGGTCGAGAGGATCGCGGGGCTCCGTCTCAGCTTGTTTTGAGAATCGAGGAAGTCTCTTCACCTTTCTTTGATAAAATCAGTGATTGGTGGTTACACGCAGCAAAAAACACGGTTACGTCCTTGATTTCGTGACTTTTGAGGAAAACCTCCTAGATTTGAGGAAAGCAAAACATTGAATATTCCAAAACCTCTCTATCTAAAACACGAAGCGCGAGCTCTTCTCTCTACTGCGGCAACGTGAACTTGTCTGCGAGCCGCGCCTTGTCGTCGGCCGAGAGCGAGGTGCCCTTGTCGTTGACGACGAACGTGTGCAGCTCCACGTCGTAGAGCAGCGCGCGGTCGAGGTTGATGGCCGAGGCGGCCGACTTGGCGACGTGGATCACGTGGCAGATCGACAGGTTCGAGTACGGGTAGAAGGACGAGTCCTCGGCCACGAGCGTCGCGACCTTGCCCACCTTGTAGTCCTTGAGGATGTCCTCGTTGGCCTCTTTGAACTTGTCCATCGGCGTCTTGAGCGACGCGATGTTCTTGTACGACGCTTCGACCTTCTTGTCACCACTGGACCGCACGCCGAGCTTGCTCGTCGACCGCGCGACCACTGGCTTGATCGCCAGACTCTTCTTGAGGCCCTTGATGAGCGACGGCGCATCGCACAGGATCAGCACCTTGGCCTTTTGCCGCGTGTCCTTGCGGCGGATCGCGCCGTGCTTCTTCGTCACCGCAGCAATGCAGTCGTCCAGCGATACGCAAAGCTTCACCGCGGGCTTGGGTCGTCCGTCGTCTTCAGGCTCCGGAGTCTCTTCTTCCACAGTCTGCTCTTGTTCTCCAGCGTCTTCGTCCGACTCGATGGGATCCACCATCTCCGGCTCGTCCACGTCATCGTCATCGTCATCGTCGTGATCGTCGTCGTCGGCGGCGAGCGCGACGCGGCGCTTCTTGGCCGCGCGCACGACGCTCTCGACCACGTCGGCGGCGTCGGGCTTCTTCCAGCGCGGGTCGCGGCGACTCGGCGGCTGGAAGAGCCGTCCGGACTCGTCCTCGTGTGTCATGCCGCTCTCCATCTTGCGCTTGCGCGTCTTCTTGCGCGTCGCGAGCGTCTTGAGCTTCTTCTGCTTGAAGCTGCTCGACATGGTGGCGTCGCTTCGAGATGACCCGCTTGGAACTGTTGGCGAGCAGCTCCGAGCCTCCGGCTAGGTACGTTTGTGGGACTAGCCTAGCTTAACACGTAGGCGACGTTGCCTGCGGAGACACTAGCTGCGAGCCGACCGACCGGCGTGAGCTCACCGAGTAGCGCGGCTTGGAGCTCCCTGAGAGCAGCGAAAGGTCGATTGTGCCCTTGCGCTGCCAGTTGAGCTCGGCGTTCGGGTCGAAATTGAGTGCGAACTTGAGCAACCCCGTAGTGTTCATTTGCTGAGGATGGCACAGTGGAATTAGCCTCATCAGTCAACTCGTCCAAGCACGGGGACTCACACGCAGTAGTGGCTTGTACGGATACACCTCGTGCATCTCCAGCTGAGTGCGAGCCTTCACGCCAACGCCACGCATTAGCGCGTTCCAAACAGCGTTCGAATCGGCCAGCGGGTCGATGGCCAGCATCGCCTAGGACGTCCAGCAAGGCTAATCAGTGAACCTACAACGAACCACGTGACAGGTAACCTCCCTACCTCTCGCACTTGATGCAGCGGGAGCTGACCAGTCTTGTGCTCGTCACGCGACTCGAGTTCTCTGCCCACCCAACGTAAACGAGTCAGTGCCTCCTCATCTGGATTTGAATGGCCAGCCTTACGCCGTGAGACTCGTGTAGTACTCTTGGATCTCCTTGAAGTGCTGAGACCGAACCGCCTTGACGAAGAACCCGCGCGGGTAGTACACGGCCTTGGGTAGAATGTCGTCAATGTATAGCACCGAGTCGTTGCCGCTTCGCTTCATCTTGTGCATGTCGCGGATCATGGCTTTCTCGAGAGCCTGGAGCTGGGACGACGTCTTGAGCGGGAAGAACTTGCGCAGCGCCACGAGCGCGTCCTTGAGCAGCACGCGACGCTCCGCGACGAAGCTGTCGATGCAGTAGCTCTCGCTGAGCTTGGCCAGCATCGAGTTGCACTTGTCGATGAGCAGTTCCTGATCCAGGTACACGTGGTCCGAGATCGCGTTCGTGAGGCAGAGCAGGAACAACTCGATCTCCGGGTCCCACGCGAACGCGTCGAGTGACAGCAAGATGTTGTACCCCCACTCGGCGATCAGCGGCTGGAACCCGTACTTGCGGTGGAGCTTCTCGAACAAGACCTCTTCGAGCGGTAGCCGCAAGTGCGCATTCCGCTTCTCTCGCTGACGCTTCTCCGTCCAGACCTTTCGAACGAGCGCCTCGAGCTCGCCTTTCTTGAGCGGATGGCGTTTCACTTTGCCCTGGTGCCGCAGAAAGAGTGGGATCTCGGCGTGGACACCGAGCGCGCAGATGTACTCCTGCTTCGGTCGCTGATTGGCCTGAGGTGTGCCGCTCTGGTCCTTGGCGTGGCGGTTGCTTTTGTACGTGAACCGGTGGTGCTTGCGAAGAGCCTGCTCGAGCTGGTGCTGCAAGATGTTGAGCTCCACGCGCGCCTCCTCCACGTCGTGCCAAATCTACACACCGACACAGAGCATTAGCCACGGCAGGCGCTGGAGCCGATGCGAAACGTACCCGACTGAGATGAAGATTCACGCCGCAGTGCTTCTGGAGCCGCTCGATCCACTGCAAGATCTCTTTAACTAGCTCTTGTGTCTGGCCGCCGACATCCTCGTCTTCTTCGCCTTCGTCATCACTGCTCGCGTCGCTGCCCTCCTCGTCGACTCGATTATTGTGCTCGCAGTGGCGAGAGTGTCTCCTCTCGTTCCGTGCAGCAGCGTCCGCTCGCTGGAGCATGAGCATGGCCGTGTTGCCCATGGCGGCTTGCAGTTCGTCCCACTCGACGTCGTCGTTGTTCGAGAGCTCGGGGATCTCTTCGATAATCGCGTCCCACGCCGGGCGCGGCGTGTGGCAGTCGCGCAGGCGTTGGCAGTCGCTCTGTGCCACATCGCGGACCTGCTCGGCATCACGGAGCTGCGCTTGCAGAAGAGCGCGATGGGTGACGTCCTTCTCGTACTGGTCATCCAGCCCGAGCAACTGCTCATTGAGTCTGGCGAGTTCCTGCTCGAGCTTTCTGCTCTCCTCTTCCTCTTGCTGAACGACAGCGCGAAGCGCGTCCTCCTGCTCCTTCAGCTTTTTCTGTTCCAGATGCCGCTTGAGCGGGATGCGCGAGATGAAATCCAAGTACGCCGACTTGCTCTGCAGGTCCGAGAGCTGGGCACGCTGCCTGCCCGCCTGCAACTCGAGCCCGTCGCACTCTTTCCGTAGTCGCTGCTCCTGCGTGACCAAGGACGAGTACTCCTCCTCCAGTAGTACTACCGCTGCTCGCTCCGCCTCGACGCGCTCGTGGTTCTCGAGATGCTGCGTGCGGATCGCGTGGAGATCGCGCTCCAGTTGGCGGAGCACGCCGACGAGATCGTTCTCGAGCGACCTCTCCATCTCGAGCTTGTTCTCGAGCTGGTGTTTCTTGAGGCTCTCGACCTCGAGGCTCTGTTGCGCGTGCGTGTAGAGCGAAAAGTACTCATGGCCGGCGAGCTCTTCCATGGCTGCGGGGTCAATATCAGGAGAACACGAGCCTTCGGTACTACTAGTGCGCTCGGCTTCTTCCGGCGTCGCTAGCTGGTAAGTCGCACGCACGAGCAGGTTGAAGATCTGCTGGAGCAGCGCCTTTGCCGACCCGTTCGTCGACTGCTGCTGTAGGTCGTGTAGCGCTCGGAAGAACCTCGCAGTCTCCGCCTGCTTGACTTGCAATTGGGCCTCCATCGCTCGTAGCACGCGCAGTCTCTCGGCCGAGTCGGCCTCGCGTTGGGCCGAACCTTTCAACTGCGGGAACTCGATCTCCGGACTCGAGACCTTGCTCGCGCCAGTTGGCGGAGGAGCGAAGCGAATGCGAACCGAACGTGCACCATCGGCGTCACCGCCACCTAGACCTCGCAAGCGCTCGTGTCTGGCCTGCTCGCTCTCTCGCGACGTCGCGGCATGCTTCAGAAGCACTGGAAGGCGAGCGTGCGACGCCGCCGAGGGCTTCTCAGTCGGTTCGTCGCCCTCCCACTCGCCCACTTGGTCTCTCGCCACAGGCTTCATAGCGCAAGATCAAAATAATGTGTGTAGATGCGCCTGAGTGACGCCTAAATATATCGGGCTTGCGCTCATTGTCAGTTGCATTGAAGAACATAGGAAATAGATGGAAGTGCGAGGATTGGCTTTCTACTTGCGCGGCGTCGTGATCGTCATGAATGCGCTTTCGCACGCGGCACGCGCGGCCTCCTCGCTTCGGTAGCGCCCCAGGTACAGCGGGTTCTGCCCGGGCATGTGCAGCTTAGCTGCGTACTTGGACTTCTTCTGGCGCGTCACGACAAACATCTCGCGCTCGCTCTGACTGCCGTCGTCTTGGCTTCGTCGACTGCTCGAGAATCGGCTCGTGTCATGGCGAGAAGACTCGCGGCTGGAGTTCTGAGACGGCTCTGATGAGAACCTCTCTGCTGCAAGTGTGGGGATCTCATGCCCATCTTCTAGTGGCCTTGAGAGATACGAAGACGCACGCTCGCCGAGCTCCTCCTGCTCCTCGCCGTTGCCGTCGACATCAGCTTCGGCCACGTGTTTGATGGTCCCTGGGCCTCCATGGTGTTGCGAGCGAGTACGGCGCCAGTGGTGCTTCTGCCCCACTACTGCGTACTTCTCAGCAGAGCCCTCGAGGTCTTCCTGGTTCGATCCGTGGCGACCAAGCGAAAAGAATGACGAAGAGGAGGCCGGACGAAGTGAGCTCTTGGTCTGCAGAGCGACGGGAGCGACGTCTGAATCCCCGTTACGAAACGGAAGCGAGGACGCTGCGAAGTTGTTGCCTTCATCCACGGGGTCTTCCTCGTCGTTCAGAACAGGCGAGACCGTGGCGATGGCCTTGGGCTTGAGCCCTCCGTTGTAGATAGCACGTAGTGAGGCGTGTTGCATCGCTAACAGTCACCCGACCAAGCCAACACAACTGGAGCCCCAGCGCAGTTGGTGGAAGTGCAGCTGAGGCAGCGTGAAGCTAAATCTGGCTCGACAGTCGTGGACCATCGCGTACCTTCGTGCTACCTTCTCACCTCCAAGTCAGACCACACTCAACAACTATGAAAAGTGGAGAAAATGACGATATTCGGGCAAGTCGTTGGACCAACTTGAATTATCGCGTCAAGTTTTAAAAAATTAAAGCGGCTTCGGTGATCTTTGCGTACTGTCGTTCTTGGCAGCATTTCACAGGATCGGCAGTCATGTTGCATTCCTCAGAACTCGATCTGACGCACACGAGGCTGGGCTTGAGAGGATTTGCTCGGGAACGACTACTTTTCGCGGGATAGAAGCTACAGTAGTGACTGGAGTTTCCATGATTCTGGTTCTCGGCCTTCCGTAACTTGCCGTAGGTGCCAAAATCTTGAATGGCGGACCCACGAGAAGGTATACCGTGTGAGCTCGTGATCACCTGATGAGCAAGAACTGGATTTGGGGGTGCTGACTGCACTCGCCCTTTTCGTCAACCTTTTCAAGGATAGCAAGACGTGATACAGCCAATAGACGGAAGAGTTAGGGAGACATCGGTGCACAGTGCAACTGGGAAAAGCTGTCACCTTGCTTCGAACAGGCGTTGCTATGTACATGCAGTGACCAAAATGGTTTTTCTATGCGCTGCCTCCATCATCCAGTTGGACAAGTTCCTGGATGCTCACGACAGCGGATTACTCACCTGGTGTGGCACAGTGTGGTGAATCAACTGGCAACTCGGAATGTTGGTCATATTCTGGAACGTGGAGTCCGACGGCAACTCTGAGTGAGTTGCCGTTGCAACGAGTGTGGCAAGCTTCTAGAA
>JAADVR010000913.1:0-12807 GCA_023335855.1 Pythium scleroteichum
ATTCGCTCGAGGCGTTGGTGCAATGGCATTCGCGAGGTGGACGGCATGAGAGTCGACGGAAGAGGCGCGATAACCGGTACGGCAGGGTCGATTATGTGATTGAACAAGCCGGCTGTGGACCGCTGCCCCTTTAGCAGCGTCGGATGGTGGTGTGAAGTGTTAGTGGCTGACGACAAGCTTGACGCATGTGATACCATGGTAGGTGAACGTTCCGTAGCAAGTGAGCCGCAGGCAGAGAGGAAGCGCTGAGGATGTAGCCGCTGTGCTGCTAGTCGCAGTTGAAGCGCAGGGTCGATGCGTGTTGGCTTCTATGAGTGCTGGAGTGATGAAGAAGACACGTTGGATCTCTGGTGGAGTGGACATCGGAGCGTTTGAGCAAGTCGGAACACAAGGTAAAGCTGTGAGTGACGGCACGCCGGCGGTATGCGCATGGGGTGAGAGGCTGCGGTTGGTGCAGGGTGATCACCGCTGATGGCTTCGTGAGTGCCGTCGGGCATCAAGCAAGACACCGCAGCGAGTGTTTGAAGCCACTCGATAGTCAGTGTGATTGATTTCGTGCGAGAGAATGGACATGCACCCTTGTCGTAGCAAGGTGATCGGTCTGGCCAAGGACTAGTGTGGCGAAGTGATCGGTCTGGCTCTGTGGGGATGCGGCAGTTGACGCGACAGTTGGTGTGACAACTGGATGGGCTGGGTCGACGAGAAGCGTTCGGGCGACGATGAAAGGGAGCTTCGCGCAGTGAGATGTCGATGGAGAACGCAACCAGGAAGCACGGTTGGCGTCCCCACACTAGACCCAAGAAGTGCGATGGCGACACTGCAAGCCGACGAAGATGCCTTGCCTCAACTCCCGCGTCCCGGTGTGCCACCTCAATGACCATCAGTCTGTCCAAGGAGGCGTGTGACACAGTGGGGATGTGTCGCGTAACCAGCCAGTTCAGGTGAAGAATTGTTGACGCAGGGTGGGCCTTTCCCGCCTAGTTGGTGGTGGCAGCCATTCGGTACCAATATGTGTACCCCATCTGGTGACAAGAGAAGCTGTGACAACTGGCCACGCAATATATCTCCACGAGACATCGCGGTCCGTCGTGCACCAAGTTCGCACGACAACCTGGAGTTTCCACGCGCCCCCCAAGGACGCTAGGCTGATGCAAACCACAAGTCCAAGGCTCAAGCCGTCCCAGAGAGGTTCCCTGGCAAGCATGGGGCGCTCCACTCGACGATGCTCTGATGGCAAGTCTCAAGAAGATGTGATCAACATGACCGAAGTGACGCGGTGTCAACTAAGAGCCACCCGATGGTCAACGACGGATGAAAGAAGGAAATTCTAACTGTCACGCCATACTAAGACCAAGTCAAGCGCTTGCACGATTGATACGAGGATCATCGAAGCCCGCTGTTTGCTATTATATTGCCCGTCACTTGATCTTGACACGTCAACCGGTATTCGAGCAGAACTCAGTCAGTGCTACGCAACTAAATAGATGTGGCGCGGCTGACGCAGTACATGGACAACACGAGCGAAGCACAGATGCAGGAACAAGTGGCGCAAGAGATCTGGGACTAGGCACTGGCGCCGATACCTGAACCAGGTCGCGTAGTGGTGTCGAGAGGGGTGGTCGGCGAACATGCAGCAGAACGGCAGTGGACACACAGTCGGGATGAACGTCGCGATCAGGACGAGTAGCTGAAAGTCTGCCAACGCGCTCATTCGTCGACCGGTGCAGTAGTGAGTGTTTGCTCTTCCCGCTTCGCTGGAGCTGCACAGGGGACGGCTGAGGTAAAGTGCCCCGAGTTTTGTCGAAGTGATCGGTTTGGCCAAGCGTTAGTACCAACGAGTGATCGGTCTGGCCTGCAGCGGATGACTCACAGAAGAAAACACAATAAAAACAGTAGGAGTAGGATCGGAGTGCATTCAAATCAGCAGGAAGTAGGAGTGGGAGCTAGTATTGAAGAGAAAACAGTAGGATAGGAGGATGGGTGTATTCACCCAATAACCCAAGCGGTGTCTGGGTGGTAGCTACCACCCACGCTTGGGCAGTCAGTACGAAATCTTCCCCTTCATCGATAAGTCCAAGTTCAAGTAGCCAGCGCCTGAGAAAACCCACTAAGTCCCCCCCGGGTGATAGGTCTGGCCAGCCAGCGGACTGGGAAAGTGATCGGTCTGATCGACCCAGCTCAGAGGTCTTTGTATTCGCTTCTTGGGCATCAAGCTCGTTCCTCCTTGTTCCTCGCTACCTCTAGACACGTGAGGGTCTAGTTGAAGCGTCACGTCAGAGTTTCGGAGCTTCACTTCGAAGATCTTGCGATATTCGGCCGTTCGGCGAGCTGTGAGAGCACCCGGACTTCATATTCATTCTCTGACAACCTTATGACCCCATTCCGGAACCCAGCCTGGGTGGACCATAGAGAGAAGAGGCTTACGGAGAAGATTTCATGCCGGGTCTTGGGAGGTCCCAGGTTGAATATGCCGCCCCTGAGTCTATGGGACAGCCTGCACGGGTAGTAGCGGTAGGACTTGTATTGCTGATAATGAACGACAGTTCCGAAAACTACTCCGTTGGCTCAGGGCTTCACGTTACAACAAGATACTGTCCTGATACTGAAGATCGTCCTCTAACAGCACGAACGTAGAGTATCGAGAATTGCAGCACGGGCTCCCAACGATACATCGAGCGCTTCATTAGTTCTCACCAACTTGGGCCCCATTCTAGCGAGCCCAGCCACCTTGTAATGAAGAGCAAGGAGTTGTGGTGTCGGGTAGGAATTGATTGGCTCTTGTGCTTCGCCATCGTTCGCCAGCCATACCTCGTTAGCTAGCAGTGACTCAATACTTTTGCGCAGCTCGTAGAAAGCGACAGGATCCTTGATATTCTCTTCCGAAAATCCACTAGGTTTCGTATGAACCGGGGCCACGTAGGTGCTCAAAATGGCTGTTAGGTTAGCGTATATATCTATGACCTCTTTCTCTTCTTCATCCGTGTCAATAAGTGTGTTTGCAAACCTCACGTCGTCGTACAGCCGTTGTAGCAGTTTCGCTTGATTCGGAAGTTTAATGGAAAGTCGGTCACACGGATTGTTGCAATGCTAGCGATCGGAACAATGCTCTTGCGACCCAAGAGGTCAGAATCGAAGCACCGCGGAACTGCTTTCCGCAACGCTAGCAAAACCAGCACATCTCGCTTTGTCTCAATTGCACTCACACACGAACTGAGTTGCGCAGCAAAGTCCAGACGACAAAGCAAATGCGATCACCCGCGTCCCCGCTTGTCTTTTGTTTCTTCCTTTGCCAGTTGGTCTTGGCAGCGTTTCGAGCATTATTTGTGAATCCCGGAGAATGCAGCTGGCAGCTGTCGAGGAGGAGGCCCTGAACGGCCGTTCGAATATCGTGCGTCTCCTTCGGGACGGGCCAGCTGAGGTGCTCCAGCGATTCTCAGGTTTTCGAGATTACGAACAAGCCCAAACACGACCGTCTCTGTGGGCGAGGCGGCAGGAATGTGCAAAGCAGGTATAAGCATAGGGATTGCTCTCACGTTTCTGAGAAATGGTTCGTGACCCGTCATGCTCACTCTGCATCTTACGCGTATGGTGTGTGTTGTTTTAGGCTCCTCGTCTCGTCGCGAGCGAGTTTTTCTCGGAATTGAACTCACCAAGATCTATCAGGCACCCAGCTGTTGAATGCAGAAAGGAACTGGAGAATGTGCGTGCCAAGCGGTTTCATTTGCAGATTCTCCTGCATTTTCTCGCCTGGTCAAATCAAGATGATTGCAAATGCGAACGGCATGACGGCAGAGGTCTGCTCGGCTGACACCTATTTCATGTCGAGGAACGGGTATAACTGGGACCAAGATCTCCTTTCGGTAGCGCATGATTACTGCTATGACTGGGTGCGGCGTGCTCTTGCTCGGCATGTCGACTTCGTGGTCGTTGACAACACCAACTGCGAATTTAACGAATGGCATCCCTATGAGCGACTTACATACCGTCAAAACAGCAATCGGTTCTACCACCTCCATGGGATCGGTCGTGTCAACTTTGTCTGTGAGTCCGAAGAACACGCGCTTGAGTTGAGTCGACGAGCGAAGAGTTGAATTGAGGACGACGTGATTTGCAGACGCTACCGCACCTTCATCAGCGACAGCCACCTGTTCCACCCCGACTACAACGTGTACCCAATCGTGAACACTCGGAGTAATACTCTGGGGTCTCCTCAGAGTGATTGGCCTGACGTGGAACGAGAGGCTCTGCTAAACTGGAACGTCCCGAACTTAGCCGACCAGCGCAACTTCCCGACCTGAAGCGGTGACGCAACCAGTTCGAGTGCCTTGCAGTCAGCCTCAAGCGCTTGCATGTTTATCCATTAATGCTCGTACTGGTGCTAACATCAATTACGCCGTTGGTAACGGTGTTAAATACGATTATACGGCGTAACGACTGCGAGTCTGGATGTTAGGTGACTTATTTCCGTCGTGTCAGCTCGTGCGTTGTTGCGGAATCCGAAGGCGCCCCCGACGATAGCATTCGAAGAGGAGGGCGCTGGAACAATGAGGAAATGGAATGATGCTATTTGACGACACTACCAAAACCTGCCGTGCGCGCGCTGGCGGGTTTCAGCAGTACGGGTGGCTCCTACATGCTGCCACGAACCGAGTGTCTTGTTCCTGAGTCATTACTAGCAATGGTGTTCCCGGGCCTAGCTGATGCACACGACGTACTAGACGCTGATCAAGGCAGGGATATTGCTGGCCAAGGCTTTGTTCACCTCATGAAGCACTTGCGTATTTGTTTTCTCCAAGATTCTGTACTACTCAAGATGGCATTCCCAGATTATCCCCTGTGGAAACATCAACTGTTTGATACTTCTGACTACGAGGAAATCGCGCCCGAAGCGTTAGAACGGCTCAAAATACCACAACAAGAGGCTCTAGTAACAAGCATCGAGCAGGCGATGCCAACAATGAGTAGCATCGTCGAGACCGGCTTCAAAAGTATGGACCGTCGCCTAACACCCCTCGAAGAAGGCGTCCGCGAGGTTCGCGGTGAGGAAGATGGTCAAGGCGGACTGCGCCTTATTTTTGACGCTGACGAAAAAGAGCCAGTGCAGCAGCCTTGCTCACTTCCGACTAAACCCGATCATGGCAAGTACTTGCTGTCAAGATCAGTGGTGTCGATTGTGGACGTGTGGCTGGAATACAGTGTTCGCTTGAATCGTGGTCCGTCCGTTCGGGCCCTCAAAGAGAGCTATGGCGCCAAGTGGAGGCGTAGTGACGCCGAGCGGAAATTCTTTTCTCGCCGCATAAGTTTTCTATGATGCTATTCAGTATCTTGCGATGAGCCAAGGTCTTCAAGCGACAGCTGTAGCAGAGAGACTCGAGTCCGTCTGACGAGGCCAAAAGCAAACGATCGATGCGTGACATCAAGCTCAAGGGATGTAGCTTAGTGTACAACGTTGACACCCACACAATCCCCTAAGTCTCAATCGGATTAAACGCGGTTAACACGGCGTAAGAGGATTACTACTTGTGTTATTGAAGTTCTGTTTTATCTGGTAGAAACAGTTTTCAACCTTTTCCAACAGTTTAATACCAGTATAAGAGCATCTCCACCGCCCCCCGCTAAGAGCATCTTCACCGGGCCACGGTAAACGGTATCGCTAGACCTGTAGCAAACCAACATATATAATTTATAGCAGGTACCTCAAAACAAGAAACTCTCCAGATTTGGCGCAGCCACGCCAAAAGGGACCTTGTTTGGGTGGCAAAT
This sequence comes from Pythium scleroteichum, assembly GCA_023335855.1. Classification (NCBI taxonomy): domain Eukaryota; phylum Oomycota; class Peronosporomycetes; order Pythiales; family Pythiaceae; genus Pythium; species Pythium scleroteichum. The sequence goes on from JAADVR010000913.1 coordinate 5,764, forward strand.
GTCCCCGGAAATAACGTGATTTCCGCCTTTCTCTCGCACCTCCGGTATATGTAGCCAACAGAACCTGTGGTATTTTATCGCGACAATGTAAACTACGGTTTAGCGATACTGTTTACCGTGGCCCGGTGGAGATGTTCTAAGCGGTATCGCTAAACCGTAGTTTACATTTTCGTGATAAAATACCACAGGTTCTGTTGGTTACACATATCGGATGTGCGAGGGAAAGGCGGAAATCATGCTATTTCCAGGGGCGTTTGCCGGGATTCCCACCAAACAAGGTCCCATTTGGCGAGGCTGCGCCAAATCTGGAGGGTTTCTTCTTTGAGGTACCTGCTATAAATTATATATGTTGGTTTGCTGCAGGTTTGGCGATACCATTTACCGTGGACCGGTGGAGATGCTCTTAGGTATTAAACCCGTTAAGTTGAGCCCACTCAAAGAACGAAGGGGAGCAAAAATGTCGGTGCCGTCGGGCGCGCGCGTCGCGAGGAAGGACAGGCTTTTTAACTGCCAGTTCGAGGTAAAGGACGAGGAGGGCAACGAAGTCCTGTGCGGGTTGTAGTTGATGCCGCGTTTCGTACGCACTGGGTCCAGCAGCATATGGGGGGCGATTTTTCGAAATGGGACGCCAAGCTCTACGAAACCCATGCGGTTTCGACAGAGTTGACCCCTCGCGCACGGGTGGAGCGCCGCAGCAAGTGCAGTGGCTACAACAGCCGCCGGCACCATCCCCGCCCCTCCTATGCAGCCAACGGCAGTGGTTCCTGCTCTGCCCCCTATCGGCGAGCAGCTCGCGGACCTCCAACGTTGAGAAGGCCGGCGAAGCGATTCTTGCGTTGGTGACCGAGATAGGTGAGCGTCTATCGCCACGTGAAGCTGGCTCAACTGTCAGCCCAGTCCCAGCGGAGCCAACAGCGAGCAGTGAGGTCTTGGTAGAAGCGCCGCCTGCCGTGCCCACGCCCGAGCCAGTCAGTTCGCCGCAACCGCCTGCGCCGAAGCCAACAGCTCCGACGAATCCTGGGTCGAAGCCAGCAGCGTCGAAGAGGCCTGCGTCGCAGACCCGCAAGCGTCGCCGTGCAGCGTAGGCCTAATCCAATACAACGCTCTTTAACTCTGGTACGAGGATGACCAACTACTATTAGTGTTAACACCGATGACGAGATCTTAGATTACCCTGTTCATAAAAACACGGCTAATCAGTGAGTCACAACCTCGTGCAACATTCACCGTGACCGCGGTTGTGACTCATACAACAGAAAGCTTGATACAACCCCTATATCACGCTTTAACCCAGAGAAAAGGCCTTGGTAGACCTCATCTGTGTAGCTGTCAAGGTCTTCGTGCCGCAAAAAATCGCTAAGTCGATGGGAGACATGCGAGGCTTTTGAGCAAGAAATGCCTTGATGTAGGCGGCCTCTACTTTGCCAACTACACCACTACGAAATGCCGTTAAAAGAACGCGCGTTTGCAGCAGCGTCTCGTCGGTCGTGTAGAGCGACGTCAAGTATCGTACGATCGAGCCTGTGTAGCTCTTCTTAGACCCAGGGGCTAGTGTGTCGGTGACACGCTCAACGCGCTCCTGTAGGCGGACGCGGCACGCAGCGACTTGGTCTCGTCGTCATCGTCGCTCATTCTTGTCGAAAACGGTGAGCGAGCGACTTCAACATGAGAGAGCTTGCCCCCCACGATAATAGCTTCGATCGAAACCTAACCCTATGCGGTCCCAAGAGTCCCAAATATTCCTGTTACAACTGAATGAACGCCTCTGTCGCTTGGGCGTCAAGATCACTGGCCACAGCGTGCTTGTGGTGACCATCGCGGTGGCGCTTTGCTTTCTTCTCACGTTCATTGTGTGATGGTGGGAATTTCTTACTGTCCACTTCCACTTCCTCATCCTCGCTGTCATTGCTCGAGTCCTCCCTTTTGTGTTCTCCGGTCTTCTTATGTTCCTTGACGCCTTCTTTCTTGATCTCAACGTCTTCACTCGACGAGCGTTTCAAAAGAGAGCCGATGGAGTCACCATTCGCTTTTTTTCGGCGGACGTCTCCTCTCAGAAGTTCGCACACATCAACGTGCTCGAAGCCGTGCTATCGGGTGCTGCGGGTATTGGTCTTGCCCACTTTGTCGGCAGCTTTGATCAACCCTTCCCACATATCATCTGCAAGGTCGACAGTGTCGGGTTTATCACCCACTTCATTTCCGCCGCTCTTGCCCATCAGCTCGACGTACTTATCGTAAACGGCCACCAAGCGCACATACTTCTGCTGACAGCAGTCTTTTCACACACCCATAACGTCCGTAAGCAACACTCATGCCGCGGATTGGTAAACGGGTACCGCTTCCACTGAATTTGACACTGAACTGCGTCTTGAGCCTCTTACCCGTGAACAACTCTGGATCCCCCTTCGCCACAAGAACGCGCTCAAGGGGATAGCGCTCCATCTCACTACCCCACGCACTGGGCTTGCTACTGCTTGACACGTTGCCGCTGCTCGTTCCCTTTTGTCTGCTTTCCTCTGTGACCCGCCCGCACCATTTTTGCGATTCACTTCAACCCATGATGAGGTTTTAGAAGAGGAAAACACCTCGATGTAACCCATCGTGTTAGGTTTCTACGAAGACAAAAACTCCCTATCCCAGAATGGCGACCCCCAGAAAGGCCGTTTCATGCCAATTCCGAAAATAGCCGTTCCGGCCGAAATCGCCTAATTGTGTTCGATGAAAAAAATGGCTAGTCTGCACCAAAAGAATTGCTATTCTGTCCGTATCGAACACACTCTTAGTTTCTATTCTGCCACGTGGCCCTCCACCTCCGCTGAAGTATTCAGCTTGATTGTTTGCCGTGCCATGTGCTGCGTACGACCTGGCCGCTGCGTGGACGACATCCGCCTGCAGCCCGCAAAAAGAAGGACAAGGAAGGCGATGAGGGTAAGGTGGCATGGTCTTCTCGACCGTGCCGCTAGTTCGCATATGTCCGGTGATGTTCATGACGTCGCGGAGTTGAAGGCGCCCGCTGGGACTATTTGTGACAGTGGCCAATGGGCAGCGACTCGAAGTGAAGGGCTAGGGCAGTGTTCGGCTCACGATGGACGACGACAGACAAGTGAAGTTAACGGACTTGCTATTCATACCCAATCTGGATAGCAAGGTTCCATCACTCACGGCACGAAGTGCCGCCGCCGTCCAGTTCGAGGAAAGTTGTGTTTGTTTTGGCGAATGGTGAGGTGGTGGCTACGGTTCCTAAAGTGGGGAAGCTATTCGCGTGGCGTGTCACTCGGGTTTCCAGTCCCATGGCCAACAGTGCAGTGGTATCATTGCCTACGCGTGATCGACTCTCGCTGTTGCATGCCAGACTTGGGGCTTTTCTCAGGCTCCGAATTTGGTGTCATGCGCATGCAACTGGGTTCCCTCCTTCGATGACCAAGACATCGGTGATCTGGGCGTTCGCAATGGTTGTGCGCTTGGCAGAATGACAAACAGTCCAGTCCGTTCAGTCACACATCAGGGAGTGAAGTAAAGACTACTATGCCCTTCGAGCTGGTACACAGCGATGTGATGAGGCCAATCAACCCCACATCGAAGGGCGATGCCAAGTACGTGGTGACTTTCATTGACGACTTCTCGAGAATGGTGTTTCTTCCCTCAATCAAGGCGAAGTCGGATGTATTCCGTCAATTTAAGGAGTTTGTTGCCATGGTACAGGCGCAGTATGGTATTTGCATCCGCTGCCTTCGGTCTGACAACGGTGGCGAGTACTTGAGCAAGCGCTTCAACTAATTATGTGCATCGTTGGGAATCGTCCACCAGATGTCCTCGCCTCAGCAGAACGGTCTCATCGAAAGTATGAACCGAACTCTTGCTGAAGCACTCAGGGCGGCAGTGCTCTTCATGAAGGTGAAGCGCGAGTGGTGGGTATACGCCATGCTTGCCATCGCGCACATGTTGAACCGTACCCCCAATCCTACCTGACCGGATACTAGCCCAGTCGAAATCGTTGGCCGCATTCGACCTGTGCTCGATTACCTGTGCGTCTTTGGGTTCGAATGCTTTCTCCGTATTTAAGATAGTAAGCGCACGAAGCTAGATCCCAATGCCCATCGCTGTCTCCTCCTTGGAAACGTCTATGGGCTACATCTTATGGGACTACGAAGACGAACGCATCGTCACGGCTCGCAGTGTGGTGCTTGATGAGCGCCCTTCGCGCCACACACCGGTACACATCACACCTCGATGAAGTTGCTGTGGCTCCAGTCGAGCGCGACGAACGTGATCCACCTCGTGCGGTAGTCCAACCCGCCAGACCGGAAGCGATGGATGTGGAGGAGCCCGCCCACGATGAAGGTGATCTCGACATGGGCAGCGACGAACATCTCCAGGATCAATGATGATCTGTCGATTGTACCGCTTGGAGGGGGGAGTGGTGGTCTGGACGGTGATCGTCAAGGTCCCAGCTGTCCAAGTCTCGTTGCAGCGAGTGTGCGACAATGCGTTGAACATCGCGCGCGGATGCTCGCGCTTACAGTGCTGCATGAGATGCCGCTTGCGAGTGTGCGGGAACACGCGTTCGAGTGCAGGCATTCGACACCTTCGCCTGCCAGTCTCGGCCCACCCGACGCACAACGACCCGCCTTCCTCCGCTCCAAATACGTAACGCTGTGTTGGTTGGATCCGATGAGAGCCGTCACGGAGGCGAAGAATGAGTCGTGGGAAGTATAAAAAGGCAATTTTACTTTGTTCCAATCGTCTCAGCATATACACTCCTCTGCTTAAAGCCATCGTCATGTTCCTGGCGCAACGAGGCACAGCCCTATCAGCTCACTCTAATGACAATTTTAGAGTGCAAGCCGAGATTCCAGTCGTGACATAATAAGCTAATTCAGTAGGGATATAATACAAAATGTACTAGAGTTTGTAGTTTTTGTTGGCCACTACACGGACTTAAAGAGCAAACACGTCATCATTCGGCGACCCACTCAGTTCGCTACCTGGGACGCCAGGTCTCCACGATCACCTTAACGGACACGGTGTAGGACATCGCCTCCAGCAGCTTAGAGCACGCTTCGATCCGGCGGCAATCAAGACGACGGACCTACTACAGCGTACACAAGTCTGCTAGGCGATCGTACTACCAAAGATCCTATTCGTGGCCCGCCACGACTGACCGACGGCGCGGCAGATCACCCGCCTCCAGCGCTTCATCGACAACTATACGTGGACGGGTCTGCTGGTCGATGACGCCCGCCACGGGCGAGCCTGGGTGATCCACGAGGTGGCAAATGCCCCAAAATGCGGAGGTGGTCTCCAAATTCCTTCTCTGCGCGTTGAGCTACTGCTACTTACCGCAATAACCCTGCAAAGGTAAACATCCACGACCGACGCAACTGGAGCGGCCGTCGGAGGCATCCTCGCAGCTAACTCTCGCGCCGGGCAACACCCCCAGGGAAAAGCCAACTGAGGGCACCAAGGATTTCGACATCATTTATTACCTCGGGTTACTCAGTACTCCATGCGGCAGCGGCGACAACATTCTCGGACGACGAGCGCGACGCCACCCACCGTCTCTTACCAGCAGCTGGAAAAGCGCCACCGTCAATCGGAACGTGGTCAAATGGACGGTATCAACGCGACTATGGTCCGATTTACGAGCAACTTAAGGAGGTTCGGACGATCTAATGGAGTCGCGGGGGGAGGGGAGGGAGGGGGGCAGATTGAACCTGGCCAGCCCCTGCACTCACCGATGTTCGGTGATAACTTACTTCTTCGTTCTTTTGGGCGACCGGTCATACCCGCAGATCTCCCAGGCATCGGCACCAAACACGACACGGTGGCCTCCTTCTCGAGTTTCGCTCGATCAGTTTTACCAAGCTCGGCTTTCGTCTTCAGATAACGCGGCCCGCAGCTTCAGAGTGCTATGCGATACGCTCGTCATGTGCTATCCTGATCTGCTCCAGCCCCATGACGCGGACTTCTATTTGACCGAGTGAGGTGGTACCAAGGACACTTGGCATCTGCGCGGCGATGAATCCGGCACAAGACCCATCCGAGGTTTCGACGACCACGACATTCAAGATCTCGGTATTGTCTCTACGCTTCGTCACACCGAGTCCCTTGCTCGGCGAGCTACCGGACAACCGAGACTCCAGTTTGCCCCGCATCCACAACTCTCCCCTGTCTTACCGCTCTGGGGAGCGACCACGCCCACGTCTAAACGGAGCTTACGGCGACTACTTCGGGCGCGTGCCGTCGAAATAGTTCCATGTGAGTTGGTCGCTCGCAGTGGCGCTGCTCAAGCGGCTTCATCAGAGTATGGTGTCGCGCTTGACACGATCTCCTGGTCCGAAGTTCACCTCCTACAGCACACCTCCAGAGGCGAACCTTCCATCAGATCAAAGGCCAGCGAGTCCAAGGGTGGGACTGACCCTCGGAAACACGAGGCTATCCTCGCTTCCCTCAAGCGGGATCAGCAGGCGGACCTACATATCATAATATGATATGTAGGGGCTGCCGGACAGGTCTACACAATATTATTGTGTAGACCTGCCCGGCAGCCCAACGCGTTTCAGGCAAGCCCCACACCTCGTGGAACACGCTTGGTATCTGGGGTGACGACGACCCGACGACACCAACCCTCTTTCAGCAAGCCATCTTCGAGCTACGTCTGCCCCCCCCAAAGCGTGGGACCTCGCTACGCTTCACCAGAGCCCATAACAAAACTCGGATTCTGCGGCAAACCCGTTCCCGGCGCTCCAAGCTGTGTGGCAGCAACATGTGCTCGAATCCCTAATAATCCTCATATCTTGGCGCCACAGCTACGCGAACCTGGACCTGTCTGGTCGCCAAATCAAGCTCTTATGCTGCACGCAGCCAACTGCTACCGCGTCCTCTGGACACTCGCTGTGCGGGTTTCGACCATCTCGTTCGTCGTATCGTGCCGACCAAACAGGACGCCGAGGTACCGAGCTGGTTCGCCGTCTTGGAGCACACAAAGCCTTGTATGACTGCGGTGACATCGACTTGATCGCAGCTTCGATCTCCGACTCTGTC
>JAADVR010000914.1:0-12785 GCA_023335855.1 Pythium scleroteichum
CCCCCCCCCCCCCCCCCCCCCCCCCCCCCCCCCCCCCCCCCCCCCCCCCCCCCCCCCCCCCCCCCCCCCCCCCCCCGCCCCCCCCGGCACCGAGAGGGCATACGTACGGCTTGCCGCAACGAGTTTGGATCGTAGAGCGTGACGACACCCATAAGTGTGGCAAAGCCGCCAAGGGCAATGGCCAGGTGCTTGAGCGCGGTGTATTTCGGAATGTGCGGTGCGTCGAAGTCGATGAGCGTCTCGGGGGCGACGCCGTCGTTCCAGACAAGCTCCGAGTGCTCGTGGAGCGGCTGAGTCGCGGCCGGGAGGCGCGCGAACGGCGGCGGCGGCGGGCGGTGGTGGCCTCCACCACCACGCACAAGCTGCGTCGGGCGGCGCGCGGCCACGCTCATGCCACCGCGGAGCGCGTGGGCAACAGTGCGCGAGCTCATCTTGGTCGTTCCTGGGGCGCAGTTCCGAGGGTCTCGGAAGACCGCACGCCAGCCCACACCGACCGCTCAAACCCATCCAATAACCGGTACCAACACGGTAGTTTCTCCAAGAACCGGTAGTTCCAGTGATCGTCAATGGTGACGCCAATGCGGAAGGAGGTGCTGCGACTGTATCGGGACTGCATGCGCTCGGCGCACAAGTGCCCAGAGTGGGAAAAGCGCGAGATGATGAAGACGTACGTGCGCATGAAGTTCAGGGACGAGATTGGCACGCAGGACACGACGCGCGTTAGGCGATTGATCAGTGACGCGCGCGAAGAGCTCGCACAGATGGAGTACTACCACTCAGTCTATGCGGAGAAGCAGAGGCAGCGCGCAGCACCTGCGGAGGTTACTGCCGTGCCATCGACGCCCCTTGTCGCCCCCGTGTTTGTCAACCTAAACTGTCCTAGCTGTGGGAGCATCTATTCGCCCCCCGGCGCCAAGTTCTGCTCGGCGTGCGGCTTAAAGCGAGTTTGATGCCATTCTCAGCATTCGACATGGCTTGACCACCTAGACCATCATGCTGACGGCCAACATGTTTCCTGATTAGTCGTCGTCCTAGCTATTCGAGAATAGACTGTTCATCGAACGAACGACATCGACCTGGGGGGCCAAATCTGCAACATACCCGTGAGTATGGTTAGATACGTATCGGACTTAGAAACTCACCACCGCCGGAACGCGGCCGTCAACGAGCGCCGCCGGAACTGCACCGATGTGCCGCGAGTCCACCGACATGGTCGCATTGTCGCCTTCGACCCAGACATGGCCCTTCGGAACGACTACGCGGCCCGCGCGGTCCTCATCGAATCGCGGTTGCAACTCGACCGTGTCACCCTCCTGTCGCAGCCACACACGCCAATTAACCCTTGGTGACCGAACATACAAGCTCGCGGTGCGTACGAGCGCGAGAATGCGTTTGATGACGAAGGAGCCGTCGCTTCGAGTCGGAGAGCGCAGGAGCACCACGTCGCCCCTCTCGTAGCGCCGCCAGCGCGAGGAGAGGCGGTCAATGAGCGCAACGGATCCATCGGGAATCGTCGGCTCCATCGAGCGCCCAACCCCATAGATTGCGTCGCACGCAACGACCTTGATCGTGCATGCCCAGCCTAACAGCAACGTTGCGTGGCCCAGAACCGAAGCTGACGGCGGAGGCATCTTCCCAATCACTTTGTGCCCCAGACGACACACGTGACGTACGCCTTTTCATCCAATCGTGTTCGATTTCACCTCTACCAATTTATGCAGTTCTTGGGTCGAAAATTCTACACACCAATATGCAACGACTCAAGCCACGCGTGACCCTTTGACCGCTCCGCTGACCGCGAAAGCCTTCTGGAGAGCGCGCATCGTAGATACTCAAAGGTGCGAGGCGAACCCACCAGTCGATTCAGGACGTCGACCGTTCTTTGAAGGCCTTAGTGGTTAACTGCTTCTCGACGAACGTCAGCTTGGTGAGCGGCCATATCTACAGAACCGAGCGGTGAATCTACTTTCCATCACGCCATGCTTCTAAACGCGACTCACCCGCATCACCACCCGCCCTTGCAGTAGCGCGTAAGGCACTGGACCGTAGTACCGTGAGTCATGGGAATCGTGTTTGTTGTCACCTTCTAGCCACACATGGCCGCGTGGAATCTGCCCGCAGGAACGACGAGCGAGTGGGTTCGCAAGGCGCTCATCGTGCTCCGATCGTTCGGATCTGTACCTTGTGGAACTCGACCTCGGACGAGGAGTAACGAGGCCGAACACACACAGTGTCTCCTTCCTGATCGCAATCGAAGTCAGAATTCGGCTATATCTCGCCGCAAATGAAAGCTCTGACTTTAGCGACCACGCGCTTGCAAACTGTGTGCCGAGGATTCGAGACGGACTTGGCGATGACGACCTCACCACGCTCGAAGGGGCGGAAGTGGGGCGACAGCTTGTCAACGAGCACGATATCCCCGTCGCGGTTGAGTGTGGGCAGCATGGATGGACCCACGCACTTGATCGTGTCCACAGCCTGCAGAAGACAAAACGCTGTGCCGGCGAAGCGCGCGAAGTAGGACACCACAAGCGCCGCCTCTTTGCCGCGCGTGGCCATGATGCTTCTTGGAGGACTGGACTAGCCACCTTGTCCCAGTCTTTCACTATTGGTTCAATATCAGCCCAATTTTCAGCCTATAGAACTATCTGGTGAAAGTGTTGAAGCTGCACTATTTTCAGGTTGGCAACAATGACCAAACGGAGCGGGGAGTGAGGAGAGGAAGCAAAGCAAGCAAGGAAGATGGCGAGTCAAGACACGACGGCTGACTTGGAGTTGCTGGGCGGTGAGCCACCCCAAGGTAGAAGAAAGATGAAATGGCGTTGACTGAGTGGTTTTCCAGATCTCCTCCAAGAAGGCGCCGATGACGGAGACGAAGACCGGAACCGACAGGAAAGCAGCGAGGTGGTGTCACCAGATGATATGCTTGCGCACTTGGACACGGTCACAATTTTGATCGATGGAGTGAGTGACGGGAGTGAGAAAGAGCGGAGTGAGTCACCACGTCGAGATCTTGATGATCAACTTGCTCAGGAGGAAGGCGTCGCACCCAATACTCCAGCACTAACAACCCCCCTTGCCACGGATCAAGACGTGTCTGTCGATCAGACACACGCTACGCAGACAGTGTTAAGTTGTATGCAGCCCAACAGATCGATCGTGAAGTTCAGCAACGGAGACCGAGGAGATGAAGTGGGTTTAACGACATCAGGTCCAACAACGAGCTCTCCACAATGCCACGATATCTCACAGCACAGCGGGGATTCTAGGTTTCCAGAAGATTTAATTCAGATTTCAATGACCGGAGAGTTGCTGTCAAGCAAGCTCTTCCGAGTGGGAGGCAACAAAGATCGATCCACGCCAAGCGAAGGTGACGATGAACAGCAAAGCAAGATATTATCCACCGAGATATCATCGGAAAGTGCCCCAGTGGACTTACTCACAGAGTTCTCCCCACCTCCCGCCCCAAACCCAGCCGAGAAAGTACTGTTTATCGGTGACCTGAATCCCCGGCAGTCGTCGCCAAAACATGGATCAATGAGCGAACGGGACGATACCAATTCGGACTCGGATGACGACATCACGTGCGCCACAACTGAAGAGCACCCCACGATTCAGCTTCATTCCATGCTCAACGACGAAGATGACGAGTTAGAGGTGGACTTCAAAGTTGCTGAAGAGATCCGTGCGTCCCTAAAGACAGGCAAAGCCATTGATCTAGCAGAGAAAGGACAATCTAGTGCCTGTCCACTGCTCAACGTCGTTGAACAAGACGATGATACAATGAAGCTCGCTGCTGAAGTGATGGATGCGCACATATCCAAGCTCAACGACATCAGCGTTGCTTTTGAAGTTCAACCTTCTTCTGTCGTCCTTTGCTCAACTCAAAGAGATCCCCCTGTACCCTCTGATCCTGAATCAAGCGCAGCAATGTTCGGCATCGGTTATCGAAGCCTACAGAGGCGTCAACAGCTTCATGCCGAATCTATGAATGCACCATATGCAATCCATATAGGACCGACGTTTCAAGAACTGGACAGCAAACTCACTGTCAATGTCGGGGCCTCCTTGTCACATGAACAGGTTGCAGGTGCCAGTGGTGATGAGTTTGATGACTTCGCCGACCTAACTCATGAATCCAACACCACCCAACTTCGCGTGGATGCGATCATTGAAAGGCGCGCGGTGTCTCTGCATGACTGTGATGTTGACCTACTGAATGAACTGAGGCGAACTACCGACGAAGAGAGACAGCGCATTCATGCGTCTGAGACTCCTGACTGCACCACTGATACGAGTAGTTCGACTACTGATAATGCATTGACCGTGAGAGAGTTGCACACCATCTACAAACGCGGCCTCGGAGATCAAGAGGTGCTCTTGTTGGGCGACTCGGAAGCTGCCAATCGTGTGGCGAGTACCTCTGAGTCTACATTCGACTTCACCATACCATCTTCCTCTGTGACGGAGCGAATATTTTGCGGGCAGTCATTGGCAACAAACGTCATCACGGAGGGAGACGAACAAGATGGTGATGAAGATGATGATGCGAGAGAGAGACGTGACATTAGCCCCTGTGATAGAGGTGAAAACGCACCGTCTATCAAAAAGGAGCAAGAATCGCCTTTGCAAGACTGCGCTGATAACAGTGAACTGCATTTGGAGGCAATCCGAGAAGAAGTGGGCCAAGATGAATGGCGAGAGATCCAACTGCTACTGAAGGTGTCCTCGTCTCCAGCGCAACTAGAGAAGCTGAAGAGTATGTCAGTCAGTCGGATCTCGTACTCCGAAGCCGTACAATACTTCATCGAGAATGAGGAGGTGCTATCAAATCGGGATCGCGTTGTGGTGGCAGAAAAGGGGCCAACGACGTCTTGCTTCAGTTGCTTTTCGCGGCCGCGCTTGACATTCGCAGACGCCATGGACCAGCGAGATCGCTTCTTTTGCATCGCCGTAACAAGTTTCAATCCTCACAACGATGTACACGTTCGAATGCTCCAAACCATTTATGGGACGATTATGAACGCAAGCAGTGATACGCCGCTGATGGGTCGGCACTGGGAGACCATCGGTTTCCAAGGTACTGACCCAACGACCGATCTTCGAGGGTGTGGTGTGTTATCGCTCTTGCAGATGCTGCATCTTGTTGAGAAGAATCCCGGACTTGCTCGCCGCTTCCACACGCTATCTCAACACCAGACGCGCCACTTCCCCATGGCTTGTGCGCTGATCAGTGTCACGCTGCAGTGTCTTGTCGCGTTGCGCAGTGGCACACTATACCGCGAGTGCAACAAACACAACAGTGTCTTCGACGCAGCCAACAGCGTAAGTTGTGTCCAGCTGGATCAGTAGTCGCTCTTAGATTCTGACTTACGTTCTAATTTGGCAGCTCCACACAGCGATCACAGCACAACTCCTGCGAGAGCTTCAACAGACCACCGAGGAGATCCCCATCGTGATGAAACGTGTGTTAGATTCCGGTCGCACGCACCCGGAACGCATGATCGAAAGCAACAACGCATCCGAGGAACGTGAATCGTTCAGAGAACTTCCAGTCGCCCGAGCCTCCTCTCGAAAACCAAGTGCTGCGGTGTCTATTGGTTCATCGTCCCATGCGGCAATCGAATTTACAGAGATAGGCTTGCATTCGGTAGCTGACGACTAGCTAAAGCAATGACACTGCGAGGCCGTGCTTACGTTAAAAATGGTTCGTCTCGTGCTTCTTGGATGGTGTGGCGAATCTTGTGAACTTTTCTTGGGACTCTTCTGCCACTCGTTGCACTAGGTGACCGAGAGAGCGACTCATCCTTCTCGCACTCTTTAGCGATGAAACGTTCACAATCAGATCGTCCAGGTGTCGGGGGCCGAGATAGAGAGTTCGACGGAGTTGACCCAGACTGCAGCGCATGGCGCATGCGAAATCCGTTGGAGTGATCCAACGTCCCAGCCTTGCTCACAATGACCTGGACTCGTTCGAAATCTTCTTGTTGGTAAAGTGTGCGTTCTAATACGCGCCCCAAATCCTGTAACTCTTGAAACGTTGGCGGCGGCTTTGCACTAACGACACGTTGTCTATCGTCATCCAATAGCTCTTTCTCCATATCTATGCAGCTCTTCGCAACCGAAAGAGGGGTGAGGGATGAGAACGACGGAGAAGTGATCTGGACGGGATGCTCTACCTGAACGAACTCGATATCGTCGAGTAGCTGCTGTCTTTCGTCCTTTAAAGCCGCTTGGACGTCTTCCGTAATGGAGTCGATCTCGGCGATGTTCAAGCGCTTCCGAATCTGAAATATCCATGTCAATAGACGAATAGTTTGTACGAGGCACTTCAAATTCTTACTTCTGGGCATTCGACGATCGACGAAGTTGTCGATGACAGTGAAAGTGTAGATCCCCGCGACACAGGTCTACCGAGGGACGAAGCCGTCGTAGGTCGAGTTCCACTACCCGTGCTGGGTCTCAGTAGGACAACGTCACCAGCAGACTGATGCGGACTCATGAAAAACACCTCAGCCATGCGCGGAGTTGTCACTGACGAGCTCCACACTCCGTCACTTCCGCTTTCGTCGACGGAGAGGACATACTTGATGAGCTCTTCCTCCTTGGATGAAGCCATCATTAAGCTCCCACCGTCCCTGGATGCAACGTTGGTCGCCAGTAGCTTAAGCTTTTCGAGTAGAAGTGCACGCCCTGGAGGTTCAGGCACTCTGCTCTGGCTGCGACTCGAAAACGATTCCTACAGGTGAACACGGATCAATTTTGACTGTTACATCACGAAGCAGGATCCGCGGGTATTACTCGAACACAATCGCTCTGTTCCTGATACTCAGCAAGAATCTCCACCAACACGCCCAGTTCTTGCTTCAATTGGACACTGTCGTCGATAAGGGAGTTTCCAATCGCGCGGCGGAGTTCCTCAGCCTCGGATGATTGAATGCTCATACAGATATCCTCCCATATTAGTCGGCGAACTTTGAAGTACTCCCCAGGCATTGCGTCTCGGACACGGCAAAATCCTGATCAACACACTCACCCCCTAGGATGTCATGGGTGCCAAGATGGCGCGAGGGAACAAAAATAGATTGCAGCTCGCAATATGGTACGGTATGTCACCTTGAGCACGAAATGCGAACTGTGCAGTGGCCAGCCACTGCATTGCTAGACTGGAACTTTCCTTCCTCATCAGCGAGACAGCCCAATACTGAAACTTCAAATGCACCTTCCGTGAGAAAAATGAGTTTGACAACCCATTCCCACTTCCAAAACATCCCTGCTCCTGTTACTTGCGCTGTTGCAGATGTAAGAATTCTCTGTGAGGGACCTGACATCCAGACGCCATCTGTAACTTCCCAAGACTCATCTTCACTCTCGCTATCGGGCTTGATGATGACTTCTGCTTCCACTTGTCTGCAGCCGAGTTGACCACAAGACCCCTCGCAGCCACGCATTCGTGCCAACACTTGGACGTTTAGCGTGCAAGGTTCAAACACTTTGACTGATAACACTCTTGGTGGGTAGATGGGGGTCGGAGTTTGATAGAATCGAAAAGGGAATCCCACCAAACGATCATTTGCACCCTCAACTACCACGACGTTACTCGCATCTGTCGGCGCGTCAACGTAACCAGGCGCAATCCGGAACTCCAAATCTGAATGGCTCAGCTGAATTCTAGCCAGTTCCTGTTCTTCGGGTGACCATAACCTGTCGTGAAATAATAGACGTCCCGACGTGTTGAAGTAAGTTTGCCATGTCAGCATGACAGATTCGTTTAGTACATCTGCCAGTGACCGCCGTGCAAGCCGCCCCGCTTCTAAACGAGGTACCTCAATAACCAAAGTCTTCGAGCTTTGCCTTCCCATCTCCATATCCCATTCGACCCCGGGGCTAGTCGATGTATCATCATTTGATGCGTTCTCTATGCCCTGGGAATCCGCGAGTCTGGTGCGAACACGCAGCAAAAACACAGTTTCTGTTGGGTTGGTGATCTCGACAGCAATCAGGCAGAATAGGCTATCGTCGGACGATGTTTTCGGAGGGGGTCCTGCTGAGCGGGGTAGAACGTCGGCGCGATGAACAACAAGAGATGCAAGCGGTACGAGTGTAACGACGTACTGAGACTGACGGTAGTAAACACAGTCTGAAGCGTCTTCGAGCGCCTCGACATTGCCTTCTCCGTACAGAAAAGACCACTCTAGCTGCTCACGAAGCGTATGCAGAAACCTCGTGTCCTCGTGTCTCGTTAGTGAGCAGAGAGATACTTCAAATGGAATTGCGAAGTGGTCGCCTTGGCCAAGAGGGAGATGCGAGGCTATGGACTGATGATTCAGTGAACACCTGAACACCATCCCATCAGTTTCATACACCAACGGCTTGGCTTTTGTGCCAGGATGCAAGCTGCTCATTACAATATTTTCTGGCACCAGGTTGAGCGACTTCTCTGCTTTGCCTCCCCGAACGGTAATATGAAGAGTCTGAACAGGGCGCAGACCCGCATTTCGCACGATAATCACACATCTCTTGATCTCGTTTGTAAACATACACATCGGATCGCCCATTGAAACGACACGGGGTGTCGAAGCGTTGGATGCTTTCGTTGCCTCGCGTTCTTGTTCGAGCAATTCGCTGGTACTCGATTCTTCTGAGAGACAACCAATCTCCAGCAACGAAATATCAAGAGATGGATGAGGCTCCACAATGTTCAGCAGGAGAGGAACTCCCAAACGGAACGACGTCTTAATGTTGAAGACCTTCACAAAGCATCCTGACACATGAAATATTCCCGAGCGAAGACAACGAGCGCTGAGAACCACCTTCTTTCGTCTCTCGTAAGGCTTCAAAACAACCGATGATGGATATGCTTCTGCATTTGCTGAAATAGAGGGAGGTAGCACTTTGCTCATTTCACCCACAGAGCCGGCACTGATCCACAGAGCGACCTGCTGGATGTCGAGATCCATTCCAAAAGGGTTCGATAAAACTATCTCAACTTGGATTAACTCGTTGACCGGGAAAGACAACTCGAAACTCGTGATGGCTTCGTCAACTTCACTCTCGCTGCTGTCGAAGTCGGAGTCGCTGCTAGAATTTGAGCGCGAAGCACTTCCGGACTTGCGTTCGGATTTCCTGTCAAACGGACTGTAGAAGAAAGGAGGGGAGGACGAATCACTCGAATTCCCTGTTGGCGCACGGCCACACTTGGTCAACATGGCAACCCTACTCAGAAGCGGAGAATCTTGGACCTCGTAGCAAATGCGCATCTTGTGGATTTTGACAAAGCTATCAAGCTTGACTTGGTCCGTTGGTCGCATGATTGCGCACTCGGTTTCGAGAATGTCAAGCACACTCCTCTGTAACCGTTGAATCTCGACCCGAGAACAAAAATTCCAGACTGGTAAGACTCCATCACCACTAGTGCTCAAATTGACGTTCTCTTGAGCTGTGTGACCGTTCCCTTTGGTACCATCCACCTCGGCAAGACTGCTGCGTAGGCCATTCGAAATTCCAGTAGCAGTGTTAGCGATATGCGGTCCGCTTACGAAGTCCGCAGATGTCGCACTCGAACTTCGGTTGCTTAGACTAATCGAAAACGACGGAGAACTAACATGACTACCACCGTGGGAAAACGACGAGAGTGCAGGGGTTGCTTTGGTCGAGATTGCATTGACAGCTGCAGAAAACTGCTGCCGGGGAGTTGACAATAGTGTCCGTGGGGTATTTGTGATCGTACTGGTAATAGTGGCCGCAGCAGACGACATAGTCGATGAAGGTGAGTTGGCCATGGTGAAATATCGTTTTGCCTTGATCTCCATACTCGCTGGAGGTGCCGCGTACACTCCGTTGTAGTTGTTACCTTGGGTGCCTAGATTACGATTGTGTAAGCCGGCGCGCGTTCCAGTTGCGAGACTGGACCGCCAATTCGCTACAGAAAAGGGTGTTTGAGCTTGGTCAATTTGGAGAGCAGACGCAATTTTGCTTGGTTCACAAGGCGAAGTGTCTGACGCGAACTCATCGCACCACGTCAAAACTTGCAGCAGTTCGATGCAATAGCGACCAACAAGAACAGGATCGCTAAGCATTTTGGCGATAGTGACGAGTTGTCGAAGAATGTGAAATCGAAGCACCAGCCATGGCTCGATGTCGTGAATCGCCATAGCTAGAGTCACTTTGACGGCTTTCTTCTGGTAAAGTTGGCGTTGCAGTCGCCGGAGTCGGCGTGTTCGCCGTCGATAACTTGTTGCCTCCCACGTGAATCTATCCACCATCCCAAGGCGTTGCGCCGTCATCATCTCTAACCGAATCGCAGCATGGAGCTCTTGAGTTCGTTGATAGGGTTGATTGGAGTGGCCACCTGGAGAGAACTTCGATGTCGGATTGCTTGGCCCCCATTTTTGTATGATCACCGCTGCAGCCTCGTGGAGGACGAAGGCCATCCGTCGTTGATGACCAACGGCTTCAAGCATGCTTGCACTTTCAATAAGAAATCTCACTTGCCGTTGAGCCGACAACTCTGAGAACACCATCGCTCCTCGTTCAATCAGTTCCCAAAGTAGTCGTTTGACCCATGTTGCTTCCTCGACTTTGTCGAGACCTTTCAAGGCAGATAGTTGGAGTGCGACCGCCGTATAGTACCAGCCAATATTCTCGATGAGTGAAATCTCAAGCTCACTCACACTGGCTCGCGCATACAGCGCCACCGCCTCCGAGGCTTTCTCCACAACCTCGACGAGAAACTTGTCTTGGGATTGTTGGCAGAGGCAATAGATATAACCTTCAAGTGCTGCAGCAAGCCAAAGAGTGTCACCCGCAGACCCTCCACTCTTGCGTTCTTCGTCGCGGAGAAGTTCGATGGCCGCAAGGTAGTGCTCTATGGCATCAGGCAAACAGCTAAGCAGCACTGCATAGTCACCAAAAAGCTTCCGTTGGCGCGCTAAATGGCGCTTGCGACTTTTCGTCTCGGCTGATGCAAATAAAGAGGCAACGTTGCCCCCGCTTGGCGCCGCTGCACCAGAAGACGCTCGGTCACTGGATGGAGTTGACGGTGATGACACCATTGAAGGAGACAACCCCCCCGAACCCATCGATTCCCGTGATGGGAAGGGCGAGAGAACGTTTGCGTGGTGCACTTGCTGATAACTATTCGAAGGTTCAATATTAGTGTCCAAAAGGAACCCTGCGGTGTCGCTTATGTCGATTGCATGGGTCGGAGCATTTGCCTGTGCCTGTACTTGCCTCAGGGCAGCGCGCACCGTGCTCTCCAGCGACATGAGGATGGTCACGCACAGCGTGTCCAGCACGACCTGCAAGTGGAGACTGACTGTCGAAATGATTTCGCCGCTTTCGATTCCGTCACCGTTCGCTAGCTCGTGGTAGACTGGGAACATAACGAGGTGGCTCAACGAGGCGCACTCTTCGACTGTGCGCAAGTCGAACAGGTGCTCGAACGCAAAACATTTGTGGATGAGAAGCCCCGGGAAATGGCGGATCGAGTCCATGAACTGCTGGTATGCGGTCGCGAGGCTCGGCGTCGTCGGGCAGTGGCAGATGCCCAGCACCCCGACCGCGCGGGCACAGGCATGGACGTCCTCGCCATCGAACGTGTCGATCTTGTCAGTAGTCGACACGAAGCGCAGCCGGATCGAGCCGGGGCCGTCCCACGTGAACGAGCCGAAGGGTGACAGCTCGGGGACGTAGCCCCCCGGGCGCGTGAGCGAGCGGATGGGGATGACGGTGTGGCTCTGCAGCAGCCGCACGTAGCTCTCGTACAGCTCGGCCGAGATTGTGCCCACGGGCACGAGGTACACGAGGAACTCGGCCGGGCGCGTCCACCGTGAGAGCGCCGCGGGCGTC
The DNA here is from genome assembly GCA_023335855.1 of Pythium scleroteichum. Lineage (NCBI taxonomy): Eukaryota > Oomycota > Peronosporomycetes > Pythiales > Pythiaceae > Pythium > Pythium scleroteichum. Next base: position 11,851 of record JAADVR010000914.1, read on the forward strand.
GGCTTGGGCGCCACGAGCCCGTTCATCGCCGCCGCGGAGGAGGATACGTGGGTTAACAGCTGAGATAGTAACCGATGTTTTGATATAACGAGTTGGTTTTTCAAAGACTCTGGTGTAGATAGTTTTCTGTTCCGGATGCAAAGTTTGCATCCGGAACAGAAAACTATCTACACAAAACCCTTTTTTTGGGTTTTGAGGAAATTAATAATATAAGACAGTTATTGTTTTACACCATCGTTTATGTTTTAGGACATTTTAATGTCTTTAAAGATACCGTCAAAGTCCTATAGGTATGCATGGTTGGGACAGAAAAGATGGATATCGTGGGCAAAATATCCACTCTGTTTACTTCTCATTTATGGATAAACAACAATTCATGCAAAAACTTAAAAGCTATTGCACGAGTTGTTGATTATCATATTATCTTATTATTTGTATAGATTTACCGGTATAAACTGAAATTACTGGTGAGTACCGATAATGTTCTCTATTAGGGACAGGTTTGTTTTATTAGGTATATATTTTTTAGGGAAAATTGCAAAACGTGACTCAAATCGCGAATTTTTGCATAAGGTGACTCAAAGTGTTTAAAACAACCGAAGTAAAAATACGTTCGCTCATGCTTCGCCAGGAATGGTTTCAGTACCTTCTCACATGAGGTTTGGCTACATAGCGTTCCCCTGCACGGCTGATATAGACCCACGTAGACCTAGTGCTTTCATAAACCTGAAATAGACCTGTGCCAGGCCTAGATGGCGACGCCGAAGTCATTTGCTTCTCGTTCGGAGCAAAGACGGCGTGTGATGGATCTTCAGGAACTCAAGGAGCTCCGGTATGCGAAGGGAAAGGAAGCCGTGCAAGCCGTGAAGGACTTGGCTATGGTCCAGGGCAAGCGGGCTCTCGTCAAAGGAAGAGGCGGCACGTATCGGCATATC
>JAADVR010000915.1:0-12780 GCA_023335855.1 Pythium scleroteichum
CCGCAGTGGCGACGATTGCTTCACCTATGTAGCCCCTACTGCAGCCCGCACGCTCCGAGCCTCTCCCTGCCACAACCGCGGCCGCCAATGACCCATCGAGACAATCGACCGTGTCGGCTCGATCCGCCTGACACCTGAAGAGTTGCTCGCTCTCTCGGCATCGCTCGCCATCTCCAGCACAACTGCAGTGTCGCAGTCCGCCCAGAAGCGACGGTGTCTCGACGTGATGATCGACCGTTTGGAGGCGGAGACGGCGAGCGATGTTTCTCCCACGAACTTAATGCAACTGTTTTTGGAAATGGAGGAGCGGCTGTGACAGTGCGAGTTAGAGTACCATGGCGAGCGAGAGGTGCGAGAGGAGCGAGAGGAAAAAAGGACTAATTGGTTATAGCGATGGTAGCGAAGATGACAGGTACATTTGACTTATAGACTCATTGACAACTGGAATTTTCCAACAACAGGAATGTATCACATTTCGCCAAAGATAACGAATATGGGCGAACATGGACACTATTATGATATATAATTGTGTGAGTGGACGATGGCAAGTACATGGCTGGAATGCGGTTAATTATGATTTCCATCGGCAAACAAAATTTTGAGTGAAAAATAAATGGGTCTGGTTCCCGAGAAAGTGGACTCTAAAGATCTACATCTCAAACACCGTGCGCGTTCTATGGGCTCGGCTGGGTGCCTACTACAGCCAGGGCTAGGTTATGCAACGTTTTTGGAAGGAAATCCAAGACCCAAAATCCTGGGTCTTGGATTTCCCTATTATTTTTCACTCATGGTGATTGGAAGACCAACATTTTGTTTACAGGTGGAAATAATTATCAACCGCATTCCAGCCATGTACTTGCCATCGTCCACTCACACGACTATGTATCACAAGTAATGATGTCCATGTTCGCCCATTTTCGTTATCTTTGGCGAAATGCGATACCATTTTCTATCGGGTTGCGGTAAGCCATGCTCCGACGAGCAAGAAGGTAAAAAAGGTTGGAAATGTTACCAAGCGACACGATTTGGTCGATCAGGAACGGAAGGTGGCTGGGGGACCTGACAACAAGGACTACTTGTACTGGGAGGGCCATTTCAATGCGCTTGGTGAAAGCCACCACGAGGCAGGCTGCCCGAAGTGGCTGGGAGATGTTGTGGTATCTCCCGCTGGAACATTTCCAACCCAAACCCATTTTCTGAGAACATACGACCGAACAAGAGATCTGGCCCGTCTGCTCCCGAGGAAGTGATCGTTGACTAGGTGAAGTTCAAGATGTTTGCCAACAAAGCAACCATTCCTCCATGACCAGAGTATCCTGGCCGGCCGAACTATGTGGAAAGTCCACTCGGTTGAAGGACTGATGAGTCCGACGATGATCGCTCTCAACAAAGCGATTTCGAATAGTTTAACCGTAATGCTGCTCAAGCGGGTGGGATCTGAGTTGGTTAGGTTAACGAAGAATCGGCGTTAAGCATTCCGCCAAAGCGCATGCCGGTCCGACGCATCCAACTATAGGCAGAGTCAGCTGACTCAGCTGATGACCCGCCAGTGAAAAGGCCACTGGATCTCTCTCAATTTGCTTCCTCCAACACCGACAGGGGTCGGGTCTGGGGAGGCCGACGGTGTCACGTCATTGAAGAGCCGGTACATGCGACAGAGCAGCTATGGCTAGGGCGACGACTGAAAGGATTGCCAAAGTGGTGGAACTGGTTGAGTCGGTTCAAGAACCGTCAGCTTAAGACAGACATGGTTAACCCTTTCGTTGCCGATTTGCGTATAATAACCATTCTATCGTCATTTTAGATTTTTGGGTCAGATCAGATTACCATAAAAGATTCATATTTTCCCTCTCAACTGACCATATTGTGGCTGTTTTGGACCAATGGGAATGCGCCCACCGCAATGAAAGATTGAACCTAACCAGTAGACTACATTTCTTACAGTTGTGTGGCCACACAGCACCCCTTCTGTGTACAATCAGTGGTCACCGCGAGAACAAAGACTGAACGTGCGTGGAAAGGCTGTACGAAAATGGGAAGCTCAAATCCATGTCATCATCCTGAACGTGAAACTTTCCACAAGTAGACACCGCTTAGATGTACATGACAAGGCATGTTCTCCCTACACCAGGGAAATGACATATACCAAGCGCTGGAGGCCATACGGAAATCGAGAAAGAATGTTATAGATAGGGTTCTAACCGCAAATATGTTTAGCTACAGTCAACAGTAAACGATCCGAAGTCTTCTGATGTAGCACCTGATGATTGAATCTCTCTAGGGCTTTGATAAAGAGCAACCGTATGACCGTCTTCATGTATCTCGCTGAGCTCAGCTTGCGCGCCACCGAAAGGGCTGAACACGAGAGTTGGCGGACTTTCAGAAGGGGATGTGTCTGCAGTTGGTGGCCGTCGATGCGGGTCAGGGAGTGGGGTATACACATCGACTCGGGGCTTAGAGCAGCGGCTGGGGTACTCCTAGGAGGAACTGGTTGCTCCTCGTCATCAAGCTTGAACTTACGGCAAGCTTGGAAGAGCGTTGATGACCTCATGATTCTGCCGTGACGATTAAAAACACCACGCGGCAAATAGAACTCGTGATACTTGCGCCAGCATGTCCAGTCTTCAAACGGGCACACAACAGCTTCGAGCTTCCGAGTAATCGGATACGTCTTCGTGCACAGACAAACGTTGTGCTTCATGCAATAGATTGATTTCATCGTCCAATGACGACCCTCAAATGCGCAGACCTTACACCCGCGTTTTCCGCGTGTGGCTTTTGGAAACTGCGTTGAAGACAGCACAAAACTGCATTCTTCATACGGAGAAGATACTTTTGGTGAACTAGTGGTTGAAGTCGTGCTCAGTCGTTCATCTGCAAACAACATGCCATCTTCCACAACGGATTCCTTCCACTTGCCCGTGATGAGCTCTGATGCCAACTTGATCATGAACTGGCGGTGCTCATTGCAGATGGGCTTCGAACCTCCGTCGTTTCGAAGACGCTTAGTCACAAATGCGTTGACGCGAGCAATATCGATAAATGCAAGGGCCAGTTTTTTTATGCCACTTCTTCATCGAATGACCATCTGCAAGGGAATACTTGGCTCGTAGCTGGTCTAGACGATCTACGCCTTGCATGTGTTTGTTGTACTCGGCGACACATTTCGGGGCTGGGAACACGACAGGCTCCTTGTCAATTAGCCTTGTGACCTCGCCCATACCTGAAGAGTCCGCATTCGAAATGATGTTCACGGCAGATCCATCCATCCACGAAGCAGCCACAATTTGACCGGTGTTGCTGACGCCCTGGAGTGATGACCCACGCGGCTCTTCAGATTTCTTGCTGAACATGTGAGCCTTGGGAAAGTGTGCGGAGTTCTCGCGGATGGTACCGTACATCCCTACGTCTCTGAGGCTGAGCAGTAAACTAACCGAGGTGTAGAAGTTATCAGTGTTCACCACGCGCTTCGTATTGTGAAGTGGTTGTGTCACTTCTAGGACAATCTGTCGCACGGATGAGGAAAATTGAAGACGATCGTCTAAATTCCTCGCTTCATTAGATGGGATAACACCTTTCAGTCGATCTTGCATGCCGCTTGCGCAATGCAAACGAAAGCTGATCATCAACCACGACGTTGAACAGCAACACTCGTAGATCTTGAAGTGAAACTTGCCAGGCGGTTTAGCCGAGTTGTAAACAATGAGATGGCGCCCAAACTTCGACCTACACACGATGCTCGACTCGTCGACGGCAACATTCCGACCGAGTAATACATACTTCGTGCTTGTGCACTTCAGCATGGTGAGAAGAGGTCGAATTCGTGCAACTGGGTCCTTCTTCAGGTCAGCTTGACTGACGTTGCAGCGGAAGCAGAAGCTCTTTCTTATAAACTGGAAGCGCTTGAGCGACATCAAGTTGTCTAGGGCAGAACTAGTCGATGACGAGCCGAATATTTCGTCTTCAACTTGATCACCCGCGGTTTCCCCTTCTGCAGATCCGCGTAGTCGTTGGTCTCGCTAACGACTGCTCTCCAAAACGCGAGGGGTAGGTACGCAAAGAAGCTGGATGACGCAGTTTCGAAGTAGTGGCGCTTCTCTTTGATCTCAAATGAGCCATCATCATGCTTGAACAGATCATCGGGTTCTTTCATTTGTCTCGTCGTTTGAAAGTCGAGCTGCTTTGCTTGATGTGTTCCACCAGTTGGAAGTTCCCTGGGATCATCTAGTTGAACACGAAGACATCGGAAGAAGCGTCGAGGATAACATAGTCGTCGAGGTTCTTGCCATCCTCCCAAGCTTCCGAATCTGGCACGTTGCAAATGTGGCGCCACGTGGCTGTGTTGAGGTTTCCACCAGAAAGCGTCTCGAAATTCCGAACGCCTTCCACGACCTTCGCACGCGGTAGACGGTGGGAGAACTTCTTCCCCTGGTAGTTTGTCACTGTCCAACGAACTTCAAATATCCCCGCCAACTTATCTTCAATCTCGCCCTTGTTCGGTTTTGGCTTGTGGATTTGACCAGACAAGTACAAGCCCTTCACTTCACGGTATTGAGATGAGGACATCCAGTCTTCCATGTCAGCACAGAAGGCAACCATTTTTCCGATGAGAGGATCCCGTGGGGTTTTCGTCGTGGAGTTTCCCGGCTCTTGAAAACACTTGTTGGCTTTGGTGGGGGCCACAGTTCTGGTTCCACGAAGACGATCTTGGGTTTCTTGGGTTTCTTGGGCTTGTTCGTTCCGTTCGGCTTCTTCGGCTTCTTTGGTGTCTTCGACTTGGATGTGGTCGCCGCAGTAGTGGTCTTGGGTGGCCTTCCTGGTCTCGTCTCACTAACCACTGGGATAGAGTCACCACGCTTGGACACAGTTTTATTTTGGGCATCTTCGTGACTTCCTCATAGTCGTCATCGTCGTCGTCGAGGTCCTCGCCGTCATCAAAGTCGCTAAAGTCGGAGTTGCTTGAACCACGTGCGGCTCGAACTCGCTTTTTCTTGGAAGCGCGGATTGCACCGGGGCGACTGTTATAGCAAGCCTTGCTGCAGTAGCATGAGTCATTGGGAAACTCGACAACATCGGATCCATCCACGCCCTTCAAACCCAGCGACATGCACACGTCAGTTGCACAAAAATGATGCATCGGCTTCTTGCAACGACAACACTCGCTTCCTAGCCCATCAGGGCCATCTCCACACGTTGCACAGACACTTTGACCTGGCCCTGACTCTCCATTGGCGCTGTCTGCAACTCTACGGGCTTTTGGTGTTGAGGGAGGCCTTTCGTTTCGGCTGCCATGTGGGTTGTCCCTCGTCGAGCTATGGAACAAGGCGATGGAGTCTAGTGGAAGATTCTCTTCTGGTTCCCACGTCTCTTCATCGTAGTCAGCCCATGCAACCAAGTACTTACAAACGCTGCTTCCATTCTCGGTTACAGTTTTCACATCGCGTATTCCTTCAATCTCGAATTCATCGGCACGATCACCCTCCGTTTCTTGCGCTAAAAGAACTTCGATTTCTCCCGTGACCGCCGAGGATGCAATAGTATCGCTACTACAACCCTTTGCCTCGCCGTGAGCACGAAGACCGCCAACCTCGGCGTTTTTTTCCATGACAGTGTCACCATCATTATCATCGGCAGCGAGCCTCTTGTCGTCGGCATGAAGATCATTCTCTTCAGTGTTGATCGTTGCTGCACTGTTACAGTAATCGGCATCCATGGTGTCGTCTTCTAAGCGATGTTGTGGAGCAGTTTCGGACACTTTAGCGTCAGCAATTGTTCGAGTAGACAGCAACGACTTGCGGTAAGCGGCAATCATCATTGGCGGTAGGTTTTCTTCTGGTTCCCACGTCTGCTCATCGTACCCGGCCCAAGCAACCAAGTACCTTTGTACTTCAGCTCCATCCTCGATGACAGTTTTGACATCAACGATATCCTCCACTTCGAACTCATCGTCTTTGCGACTGAGCTGCCCGCGGGTGATACGACGCTTCGTGCTACGTTTCGTTCTTGGTTTCGCTGAAGCGATCGGTTTGGGACTTTGAGTTGTCTTGGATCTTGTCTGACGAGTGGATTTTGATCTTGCCACCATCGCATCCACTCTTCCCGATTGAAGCAGTAGATTTTGAAAAATGGTCAATGTTCTCTTCGACTACCTTGTCATCCCGAATTTTTTGTCATCCCGAACTTTTGTCATCCCGAACTTTTGTCACCCTGACCGTTGTTGGCCTGATGTTTGATGAGACATTCCCTCAGGTTCGTAACATACCTGACAGTTAAGTGCTATAGCCGAACAATGTCAAAACTCATTACACCGCCCTTGGCATACTTTGAACAGTAACGGCTGTGTACTGAGTCTAGTGCAACCTCATGTATAATCGCTCGCGTGCGTGTGGATGCACATCATCGTGTATTCTGTGTGCTGCTCAACAGCATTCAAACGCAAATCACAGCCGAAGTCCTGCACCCCACGCACCCTCATCAACCACATCGTCTGCATCTTGATCCGCACGATTCCGACTGCGTAGCGAACCCTTGCACTGGCCCGCCAATGTTACGCACAGAGAGGGCTAGGTCCTCTCACGAAGGCGGACCGGCGAGTCTGTGTGTGCAACGGCAAGCCTTTGCGGGGTTTGCGTCGTAGTCAGAATCGTGGGCTCTCGACGCTGATCGTTTGGGGATGGGGCGCGGTGAAGCACAACCTCAGCGCAGCTGGAGCATGTTCAAGCCACGCAATCGGTATGGACTCGGCGATGGCGACGCACCGATGGTGACGCACCCGGAGATAGTGAAGGCACAGCGATCGCGTCGAAGTCACGGTTCGACGTTCGTGTGGGCGACGCATTCGCCGAGAACCCGAAACCACGACTTTCGCACGGCGAATCTGCCACCTGCACGGCGCTGGCGATCAAGCATCGGCCACCACCACGAGCCGCGGCGACTGCAAGCGCGGCGCCGGCAACTCGGAACATGGCGCCAGAGATCACGAGTGACAGCGATCGTGAGTACAGCACGGGGACTCCCAGTGCGGGCGACTCAGAGCACGACGCCGACGCGGGCACCAGCGATCTTGAGCATGCCGCCGGCAAGCTTGACGGTCGCGACGACCACGGGTATGGCGCCGGCGAGCCGGGCAAGGCGGCGACCACGAGCACCGCGTCGGCAACTCGGAGCTCAGCTGGCGATGATCGCGGGCACGGCGCTGGCGGCCACGAGCGGCGACGATCACGAGAACAGCATGGGAACCCCGAGGACAGTATCGGCGACTTGAAGCACGACGCCGACGCCGGCACCGGCAATGTTGAGCACGCCGCCGGCAAGCTTGACGGTCGCGGCGACCGCGAGTACGGCGCCGGCGAGCCCAGCAGCGTGGGGTCCATGCCGATCACGAGCGACGGCGCCAGCAAGCCGAGCAGTGCGGCGACCCCGAGGCTGGCGCGGCGACCGCGAGCACGGCGTCGGCAACTCGGAGCGCGGCTGGCGATGATGGCGGGCATGTCGTCGGCGATACACAAGCGACGGCGACCAGCATGGTGACCGTGAGACTGGGGCGACCTGCAGTAGATGCAGCGGGCGAGCGTGACGAGCCGTGGTCGGCGAGAGCACGTGAAGCGAAGTGAAGGCCGCGACCATGGAGCCATAAAGAAGTTCGGGATGACAGGACTGCATCCCGAACTTTTCGTTGTCATCCCGAACTTTTTCAATTGTGGGACAAAGTTGTGGCGAGCAACTGTTGGAAACGTTTTATCCAATCAGGTGAGATAAATAATTAAATGTCGGCCAATCACTCGCGCGAACTTGGCGCGGCCACGTAAGACTCGGCGCGGCCTTCGCGAAGACGGCGCGAGTTTGAAGAACTTGGCGCGGCCATGTTGGACTCGGTGCTGCCTTCGCGAAGCATATCGCGAAAAGTTCGGGATGACAGCCCTGTCATCCGGACCTTTCCAGAACTACGTGGCCCTGCTCTCAACGATTTTGGCCAATCAGCGGTACAATCCGTTTAAAAATTGGCCAACAGATGAGGCTGAACGAGGGTATAGGGGTGGTCTCGATGCAGATGCTCGGATGACACCGGTGATTTGGTCATTTTGCGAATCCCTCCGCTCCCGACCACATCGTACCCAGCCACCGAGAAAGGTAAGGATCCCCGACAACCAGCAAATGTACATCGAAGGAGCTCACACCGTCATGATAAAGGGCTGTCCAGGTAGTGGGAGTGTTCGTGGCGTTTTGATTCCGGTTCGCCCGTGATTTTGTGCGGCCCGTGTCACACGTAGGGACTCGCCAGTCCGCCCGCGTGAGAGGATTCAGCCCTCTCTGCGTGTGACGTGCGCGGGCCAGTGTCGTTTCTGCACGCGGTGTGGCTGAGCGGCGGAAGTCCCAGTGCCGACACAGTTGGCGCAAGGACGACCGCCCCAATGGCCGCCCGCGGCGGCGACAATACACGGCACACGACACGGGTGTCGACGAACTTGGAGCGAGACCAAGCCAAGGGCCCGACTGCGACGACGGCTACTCGATCAAGTGGCGGTGGCGGTGGCGGCGCGAGCACGGCGACGACGCACGGCGACGAAGCCAGCGGTGGCTCGACCGCCACGCCGGCGACCCGTGACCAAGCGAACAGCGGTGATGGCAGCTTGTTGGTGGCAGACCGTGAAAATAATCAAACAGCTTTCTTGTCTGGAAAATCAAAGAAGAGATCGAAGAGTGCAAAGAAAAAGGAAAAGGACAAGAAGAACTTGAAGGCAAAGCGCTTGGCGAAGAAAAATTCCTCATCCGCGTCAAGCACCAGCATCACCTCGGTGTCCGCCACGAGCGCGCAGACGCCCCGTTCTGCTGACGCCTCGACGGCCGCCACGACTATACCGGATTCTGCCACCACTACCACCTCGACGGTCTCTCAGACTGCGCCAGCAACGGGCACAATGACGTCGCCGGCGACCACCGCCACAGCCACCTCGACGGTCAGTAGAGCCGCAGCACCTTCGGCCCAAGCGACGGTAGCTGGACCAGCCAAGACTTCTTTTCCACGGGGCAAGCAGCTGCAGTTGAACAAGCAGACTGCTCCAGATGACGTGTCTGACAATTCAAACTCATCGGTTACTTCCTCGGTGTCATCAAGACAAGAGGCTTGGAATATCAAGAAGCGAAAGCGACTACGGCAGCTAGGAACCACTGACAACTTTTGTGCGATTGAGAAGATCATCGACTATGAAACCGATAGTCGGGGCGGCATCCGGAAGGTTCATGTTGTGTGGTCAAGGCCAAAGGCAGGCGAGAAGAAGGTCGAGTGGATTCCTGCAAGCTGGGTTGTTGATTTGAGGGTCCATGAAGAGGACCTCCAGACGATTGCGATGTGGAAGAAGTCATCATCGCCAACTCTCGCCGACTTCCTGAAGACTCCTGAGGGCCGGAAGCGCATGTTCAAGAAGGGACAAGGCGCAGACGGAGACAGCATGCCGTGTGGATATCACGCCGTAGGCATTGCCCTGGATCTGCTCCACATGCCTAACCCGGTTACTGACAAGATGATCAATGACTTCAGGGCGGCTGGAGCCAAGCGTCGTAAGGTTGATGTCGAAGAGTTTATCAAGACGGGGGTCGTCTGGGAGGCCCTTCGTCGTTGTATCGGCAATATCGGTTCGATCGACATGGAGGTCATCGGCAAGAACTACTTTTTTGGCGACGACGTTGGCGTTGATGCGCTCGACAAGCTGAACCTTCCCGATGACTTATACCTGGTTGGTGGTAACTCCACCAACCGCCAAGGTCACGCGTTTATTGTTGAAGTCACGTGGAACGGTGAGTCGATCAACGTTAAGATAAGGACGGGATTGAGAACGTTGGCTGGCTACATCAGTGGCTCGCCTCTCTCTCTTATGTGCGCCGGCTGGAACCTGCTAAGATGTGAGTTATCCTTTGCGTTTTAGGTTTTTCTAGTTATCTAATGGCCTTTTTCAGTAAACATCAGAGCAGCTTTCGAATCATACATTCGTTCTTGACACCAATTGCTGGAAGACAAAGTATCGTTTATTCTACCGGATTACTCACTTGTCTCTAAGTCTCAAGGTGTACATTCAAATCCATTTTTCCGACTTCGTGAATATGTGCACTTTGGCGAGGGATCCAGTGTACGCGACCGGCACATTCACACTTGAGTGATATTTCCAAAAGCGACAAAACTGCTTCTTGCACAGGTCTCTTTATGCCTTGGGCAAGGGACCACAGTAACTACGATCAGTCGTAACATTGGCAACCAACACAACTCTTCGAGAGCAAGATTGGCGGATGCAGTGAACACCGTATTGTGCGAGAATATGTGCGTGACTTCTGACATAACGGCTGTTTTGGAGATGTCGGTTCGTGTGATGTCAGCGGTGACGGCGTGAACATGTTTGAGACGAGGGTACTCTGCAGAGTGGTTCTTGATGACGGTATTCGTTAGCGCCGTCAGCTCCTTTTGCATCTCGATTCCAATAGACTTTCGGAAGCAGCTTTGAAGTGCAACTTGAATGATCACATCCCCGACACTAGCACCGATATCTGCGAACACGTCACTTTCTGTAATTTCGCCAAATGCACCGAGAACTGCAGTTATCGCAGAACAAGTCATCTCCTCGGTGTTGAACTCCATCCTGCCGCGGGGCTGACGTACGTCGGACTGAGTGATGCTGCTAAGTAAACGGCAAACAACATCGTGAACGTTAACTGCAGATTGTGGTGCCTCCGTGCGGACAGCAGCAAGGTCTTCACATCGCGACTCCAAGTCGATAGGAGCAACCTCGTTTGCAGAGTTTGCCTCGCTGGCAGATTCAACTATTACCGAAAACTCCTGGATGAAGTCGCCTTTTGCAGGAGTGGAAAGGTAAAAATCGAACTGACCAAGCAAGGACGATGCAACTACCCGATCAGCTGTGGGGTGCACTCGTCGCTTCAATCCCATTGGTTTCATAGTTGGTGATGCAAAGACGTCGCTGGGAGGGACGGGGTCCAATATCCAGTTCAAATCATTGGCTTCGTCATCATCCGGCATTACCGCTGGCAGGCAAAGATCACTCATCTTTGGTTCGCTTGTTGCCTTCTCTTCAAGCTTCTGATTTCCCCCGTGCTTTCTTCGCTTGTGTTGCACAAGAGAGTTCTTGTATGGAAATGGGGGGGGGGGTGATCACAAAGATCGCACTGAGCTTCGACCTTATTTCTTGCCATACGATTCTCACGAGACTCGTTGTACTTTCCGGCACTTGGATTATCTCTGCAGAACATCAAATGATCCAGTACGTTCTTCCACTTCGTTCCGTGGTATTCGCAGGTGCTGGTGCTCGTAGGCTACGCCCGAATATCCCCAAGTTGAAGGTCATTATTGTACGGACACAAGAATCGGATTGGGTGGAACACATGGACCTCCGGAGCTGTATCGACGTGAGTGCAAACGCAGTGAAGAAACTTGGCTTTGGACCGCTCGATAGCATAACCAACGTTACACTGGTACAAATATAATATCCTTGCTCTAATCGCACACGTTGTTTCTTGACCATGGGCTTGATCATCTCGGTTGACTTGGACACGCAGAGATCACCTCCCCCCTCAATGCAGACCAAAATGTTCACAGCAGGGGTGTCCTTTAGTGATGCAGTGTCATGCGACACAACAGGCGTAGAAGGGAGGAGGCTGGCAACCATTAAATGCCACTGCTGGGGGCTATAGGATAGCTGCCCAGAGTGCTCAAGTATGACTTGAATCGCTTGGCGGAGTTAATTAGCGTCATTTGCTCCGATCAGCTGATTTGGGTCGACCGCGCTATCAATCAGACTTGGATCGAGCTGCAGGCACCGTTCTCCTTCAATGACCGTTCTTCGGTCATTATGGAAAATTTGGTTGGATATTTACCCCCAAAAAGCAGACGAGACTGGCAAAAAAGTCCTTTAAATAACCACTCCATCGTAACTGTTGCTGATCGCGGAGCACCGACCGTGTGGGTAAAGTGCGGGAAGAGAGAGAGAGAGAGAGAGAAGCAGCGCGCAACTGCGATGGCGCTGGCGGACAGTGATGGCAACAAGTATCCAACCTTCCTCGTGTTCAAGACCAGAGACTCGACTGTCGAAGGACTACAAGACGAGAACAACACCAAGCGGCATGGCTTCAGCAAGAACCTTTGGGGTGAGATCACGGACATCCAACGGGCGACTGGCACCTAGATATATGGTAACCCCACCGCCTGGTGGAACGAAGACATCACAGTGGCCTGGATGGAATTCTTTTTCGGCGATCGCACCGTCGCGAGCGAGCCGGTCCTTCTCCTGCTCGACTCATTCTCAGGGCATTGGACGGCCGAGGCCAAGGCGTGTGCCGAGCGACTCAACGTCAAGTTAAAGCAAGTGCCCCCGAGGCTGACCTGGCGTTGTCAGCAGGCTGACGTGGCCTGGATGAAGCCACTCAAGGACGGTCTTCGCCGCATGTGGGTTGAGCACCTGCGAGGACAGCTCGCTCGCCGCGGTGGTGGTGGGCGCGCTTTCTCCATGGCTCCTCCCAGTCGCGGTGGCGTGGCGGAGTGGATAGCCGATGGATGGCTCAATATCAGCGACAAGATCATCATTTCTGGCTTCACCAAGTGCGGCTTCCTGGGTATACTTCCAAGCATGGCGGTGACGGAACAAGAAGAGGAGCCGTACGACACGGCTGCACTGATTGAGGAGCTTCAAGATGTCGGGTTCGTTGATCGCTCTGTTGGCTCTGTCATGGAGACGATGGACGTTGTTGAGAGAATCTCAGAAGCCACAGTTTGATAAA
>JAADVR010000916.1:0-12766 GCA_023335855.1 Pythium scleroteichum
CCCCCCCCCCCCCCCCCCTTCGCATAGAACTGGGCTCCATACCGTGACATGAACAGTCATTCAATGATCGGTGATACTATGTTCAGCACCCTGAAATGTCGTCATCGCCATGATGGATGACACTCCGCCGTCGGCATAGCTGCCGTCGGATACGGAACAGAGCTGACAGGATTTGAGGCATTTCAGATTATGGTACAGTATCGAGGCTTCAAGCAGAGTCGTCAGCTTGAATGTTTCCCCAACGTTGCTATGCGCACAATGGCTCACCACAACCAATGCCACTGTGCTCGAGAACGGGACCAATCCACGTGGTCTCTGAACATTCACACCCTGTGGAATCGAGTGACGCCCATCAGCTATACAGAACCATCCGATCTCTACAACATCCTCTTCGCCGCAGTGCTGTGTACGATGACGGGTGGGGACTCAACTGAATGGGTAGCTTGCACGCACGGACCTGCTGTCCATCAACGCGGTGATGTGCTTCTTCACAACCTGCTTTATAGCCCGGAGCCAGTAGTATTGGCTCGGCCCATCCGTTCTCGATCAGTTCCAGCGAGTGATCAGCCGAATAATCAACAACTTGGTCACGTAAAACCCTCGACAGGGTGATGAGAAGCCCCGCGTTTGCGATCTTCTCGACGGTGTCGCAAATGCCACGCAAACCCAGGTAGTGGGCACTGATTCATGGAACAAAACGTTAACCTGGCTTCACCGAGGATGTTCCGCGTGAAGTCAATTGCTAGAAGAAGCTCTCAACGTACAAAGAGCATTTGAATGCCCCACTGGACGAGGATGCCGCGATGTTACTGTTCCTCCAATCCTGCCTTTCAAAAGCAGTTCTAATGTGACTTCCAGCTAGACGACGCTAGGAACAGTAACTTCAAACCACCTTCATCGCATTCGGATTCGGTGTCACGATGTACTCCATGCATGCATGACATGTTTCAAATAATACAAAGCGTCTTGAAACGACCTGCTGTAAGACCCCACCGTTGGAACCAGTTAGACAGAACCAGTTTGTGCACACGAGTGCCCGTCGATAATACTGTGTTCAGGGCACCAGTTGAGCAATGAGGAACAACGAGCAGTCTCGATATCTGCAAATGAGTAACGATCGAACAAACAATCACATCCACCGCAGCGTGCAGGCCAAGTTCAGTCCTCCCCCTCACTCGCTGAAGTCGTGGAGGGAGTGTCCACCGTTGGGGCTGTGGTCGGAGGCTGCATCAGGGTGTTCTCGATATGCTGAAACAAAGCCTTGGCCGTTTCCTCGTACGATCCGATCGCGAGATCCATGAACCAGCTGATTTTTGGAGCGCTCGACAAGCGACCCTGCTGAGCCGGGCGTTCGAACTCGGGTGTGATTCGAGCGCACGCTTTCACGATCGTCGATGGATTGTTCGCAGATGTGTTGGTCTCTTCAATCGTAATGTACCCTCGCTCACGATACACGATGTGCTCGTCGACAAGCAGCGGGACCTCGGTCATGCCGACCGTCTCGAAGACGATCTCCGACCGACTGGGCTCCCATCGGCGCGCGCCAAAGCCTCGACAAGTGATGACTGTTTGCGTTCGCCGCAGACTGAGGTTCACCGAAAACTCGAGCTCGCACAGCGCATCCGAGTGCTGCGACGCGTCGTAGAATCCGTCACCGAGCTTGACGCCGTGGCCACTGGTACATTGCCAGACGGTCTCCGCGACCGATTCCACATGAAACGGATACACCTTGACGATCACCATCTCCATACATAAACCGCCGTTTTCGTCAAAGTTGGCGCGGAACTCGTCAAAGTCAGCGGCTATGGCGTGCAGCTGGCACTTGGCCATGATCGAGTCGACTTCGTCGAAGCGAACGGAGATGTTTTCGCGAATGTCGCTGACCAAATCGCCGACTTCTACCTCAGGATTAGCGCGTGCGCGTTTGCGTTCGAAGAAAAGCGACTCCGGCTCGCCGGACTGCAACAGAAGAAACTCTCCAATAGTTAGCCATGTGGACGGACAGAATGAGTGAGTCATGACACCAAGCGTTCGCTTCCGGAGCAGTTTCTCGAGGCTCTGCGCAACGCGCAATTGGCTCTCGATCTGCTGGCGCAGCTTGATGTTCTCGACCTCGGCGCGCTGCTTCTCGCCCAACTGTCGCTTCGCTATGTTCTCCCATACACTTGGTTGCTCGGCGTTCTCGTCTCGCACTGCCACTTGCTTGAGGCGCTGCAATTCGGCTTCGAGCTCAGCAGCTTGTGTTCGCAGGTACTCGATCTCTCGCTTTTGCCGCAGTCGGAACGGGATCGGCGGGGGCCTCTCCACTGGGGCTGTCTCGCTCTGGACACTCTCGATGGGTTGAGCTTCTGACTCCACGTGGGGTTCGGTGCGGAACTGCACCGGAATCTCCTTCGGCACGCCGTCCAGATCGTCGAGAAACGACAGCGAACTGTCGAACGCGATCGCGTCGAGCGTCTCGCTGGCGTCCTCGGCCGTCGCCGTCGCGTCGCTTGCAGCAGTCCGGTGCATTGCAGATGCGGACGTGAGAAGCAGCGCGTGTTGGAGCTCTTCGTCTGATCCTTTCTCAGACTCAGACCAACGAGAGGTACACGTGCAGCACTTGGTGATGGAAAATGCTGCCGACACGATCAACTGCCGGAGCTCACGCTGCAGCGGCTCTAGATCTCGCTAGCGCTGCGTCGGCACCCCCGGACGCCGCGCTGCCGCAGCTGCTGGATGATTTGGACGCGCTGCCGGTGGACTTTTCGATAGCGCTGCTGGAAAGTGCGACACCGGAAAGTTGTGCGACGACGACGGCCGCCTCAACAGCCTCGGACCGGCCGTTGTTCACGGAGCTGGAGACCGAGCTCTTGCTCGCGAGTCTCGAAGGCGACACGCCGGCGTCTGAGCCCGTGAAGGCGAAGAAGAAGACCCCGACGAGAGTGCGGCAGCAGCAAGAAATGGAGTATTTGCGATCACAAGTGGCTGAGCTCGAGCAGGAGCTGAGTCGCCTCAAGCAGGAGCAACTTGGACTTGCGTCGTCTGGCTCGGAGATTGTCTCGCAGCACGAAGTGGACCAGAACGCCTTGTGGGAGCGCATTGCGAAGAGACAAACGGAGGAGAAGCAGCGTGCCGAGGTCGAGAACGCCAAGCTGCGTTCGTTACTCGAGGACCAGTTGCGTGTCGCCCATAGTTTGGAGAAGCTGTTCACGAAACGATCGGTGAGTCGGTCAACCGGCATGAGTAGACCACGTTACCTGACGATGCCACTAACCAGCTCGTAGAAGCGAGCGATTATTTTGAACCTCACAAACGATTGCGAGTTTCAAAACTACCCTCTATGGGGCCTTTCATCCCGCAGTTCGAGCGCCAGCTCAGGGATATCGACATTATCATGGCTGAGAGTGGGCTCGCATTCATTCGAGAGGAGCAGTCAGAGGCTCAGATGAAGTGCGACGACCACACAAACGAGATCTTCCTGGAGCGGACGATGACCAAGATTCTCCCATTCAGCTTGGATCGAGTCAGCGAGGCAGCATGGCGTCGACTGACACCGAACCGATTGGATCTCAACAACGGATTCTACGGCGCATCGCTGCGAACTGAAGACGAGTACGAGCTCAACTTCTCTGTCGAAACCCGCGTGCGACGGTCTGTAGCCCAATGCATCGGCACCGGGATGGGCTGTCGCCAGCGCGTGCCTGGCGAACGCGTCATCGTCGTGTGGCAAATGCGGAACCTCTTCTCCGGCCCGACGTTCGTTCACGAGAGTGCGGGCATGCTCACCCAAGGCCACTTGGTCGTCGAGCCGATCCCGGACTCGGACTCGACCATCCTGAAGATCTGCGTACGAATGTATCCCCAACTCGCCGAGCCAGACAAGATCCAGACCGGCCTTCTCGTTGACCTTGCGCTCAGCTCGTTCAACCCAAACACCCAGAGCCTTCTGCAAATGATCGAGAACGACCTGCTCGAGGAATCTCTCAAGCCACACCACGCTGCAACAACGGGAAGCAGGTCGAGCAGCTCTTTCATGGCTACCTAATGACAGTAAAACAGGGATTGACATCACACTATAGAGGTGTACGTGGGGTTCACACCTTCATAAGGAGGTATCGAGTCTCGCCTCTCTGATCAAATGACGCGAAAGGCTGCCCTGGACGACTCGTTCCTCGACGACATTGTGTCGCTTCTCGACGCTGTGGGCGTCTCGCCCACTGCGGACGCTTCGCTGCCATTTGTAGACGTGGCACTCGCTGGAACGGACGTCGCAGACGACCTCTCGCGATTGTTAGGCGATGGAGAGTCCGACAAGAGCACCCATTCACCCGTCGACACGACGGACGAGAGGCCTCGAGCGGCGCCCAGCCGCTCGACAGCGTGCCTAATGAGGCAACGTGAAAAGATCGATTATCTGAGGCGCCAGGTACAGGAACTGGAGGACGAATTGGGTAGGTTACAGAAAGTCAAGTGGCCCAACTCGCTGTCGCCGCCGGCGTCCACACACCAGAGCGTTGAGGAGAGTGAGACAGCAGTGGCCTCAACCAATGCCGCGTGGGAGCGCATCGCGAAGCGTCAGATCGGCGCCAAGCAGAGAGCAGAAGCAGAGAACATGAAGCTGCGCGAGATGCTCGAAGGCCAGCTCAAGATTGCGAGAGGACTCGAGAAGCTCCTGCGCAAACGTTCGAGCCAACAGGTACGTCATTGTTGATCCCCGGTGGTCAGGTGTATCGAAATCATTTGCCCTTTGGCTATTTTTCACCAGACAAGGGACGAATTTCTTGAAACGAAGCGTCGAAAACCGCTCGATCCGACTGATGAGGACCTGTACAACCGTCTCGCGAGCTGTCTCGATGATCGCTTTAGTCAAGTGGATGCAGCTCTCCAATCGAGCGGCCTGGCGACAACCTATAAAGAAGTCGAAGACGCCCGCGTCCTAATCCAGAGAAAGTCGGATGTCCCCGTAGTCGAAATTCTGTACTCCAAGGTCTTCCCCTTCGACTTTGCGAGCGTGAGCGATGCCGTGTGGAGATGCTCAACAATGAGCTACATCCAACTCTCGCGAGATTTCTACTCGGTACGTCGACTCTATCGTAACGGCGTATATCGCACCGTCTCTGACAACTGTTTGCCTCTCTGGCAGGCCCAACCGACGTCCGACGACGAGGTCAAGGCCAGATTTGAGTTGCCGCTGCAAGTGCGACGCCAACACGCCAGGTCGCCATGAGGCGGCGCTACGAGCAGGAGCGCGAGCGGGATGTCTACGCGTGGGAGTCGTTCTCGACGCTCAAATCAGACTTCCACGCGTACGATGGTATCGAGCTCCACGACCACGGCTGGACGGTTGTCGAGCGGCTCGCATCCAGCGACGCGCGCGAGCCCGCGACGATCGTCAAGTGCTGCTCTCGACTCGTGCCGGACGAGCAAAGTCTTCCATCGCATAACCCCATCGAAGTCATCGACGACGTGCTGACCGCGAGCTACAACCGCAACTACGCGACGCTCTGTGAGACCGTCGAGAACGCCTTGCTGGAGGAGACGCTCGGGCTCAAGAACTCGAGGAACTCTTCACGACGTGAAGTGGCTACATAAAGTCACTATAGTGGATTGTGATATATTTTATCAGAGGGAAATCATGAAACTATCACACAACAGAGGGCTACGGACTGAACTGCAGCGAAATGCGATTGCGAATGACACAGCACGGCGGCACGGAGGACGCGTCGTTCCTGGACGACATCGCGTCGCTGCTGGACGCCGTGGACGCCACGCTCAGCGACGCATCGGCCGCTGAAGAAGCGAGTAAGGCGGTGGCCGCGACGCCGCCTCCAGAGGTTCTCGCGGACGACCTCGCGCTGCTGCTCTTGGGCGTTAAAGCCGAAGATGCGGAGGCGAAAGCCGCGCGGATCAGCACGCCCCGCACGGCAGAAGGGCGCGCGCGAGGCACATATGTGGACGGAAGGGCGTCGCCTGCTTTAGGAGAACGCGGTGCGTCTGTTGGGAAGCAGGAAGAGCCGGGAGAGTCAGCGCGTGGTGTGTCTGCTTCCAGTGAGGCCATCACGAGAGCAAGGCACGAGGAAAGCCTCGCAGAGAGCACACGTGAAAAATGCGGCAACGCGACGGATGTCTGCAGACCGCAGTCAGTGAGCACGCCGCCGGCAGAAGTTCTGGCTGACGACCTCGCGCTCTTGCTCTTGCGCGTGGACACGGAAGATATTCTCGCGGCGGCACAAGCTTCTACATCAGCAGCCAGTCCAATAGTAGACGTACCGGCCACACCGCAGCCAGGAAATGGGTCGATGACAGAGAATAGTGCTTCTGAAGAGCTGACGGCGCCAGTGGCGTCGTCGCTAGAAGATCCTCAGCCAACGGCTCAAAAGGCAGGGAGAGGGAGTCCCGGAGGAGCTGCCACTCGCTCGAAGATGTTCAGGCGGCGGCAGCGCGAGGAGTTTGAGAATCTCCGAGACCAAGTGCGCGAGCTGGAGGACCAACTAGGGAACTTGCAGCAGTCGAAACGCGGCAGTCCCCAGTCATCGCAAGAAGCAATCGTGGGCGACGTCAAGGAAGAGAACAAGCTGCCTGCGATGCCAACGTCCGCTGTGTGGGAGCGCATAGCGCGGCAACAAATGAGCGCCAAGCAAAAAGCGGAGGCGGAAAACATGAAACTCCGCGAGATGCTCGAGGAACAGCTCAAGATCACGCGAGGGCTTGAGAAAGTGCTTCGGAAGCGGTCGAGCAAGCACGTACGTTCTCGCTCACGGTGGGGGTTCTTCCGCTGCTGTCTCACTTGAGTTATTCATAGAGCGTCAATGAACTGGACGAAACGAAACGGAGGAAGCGAATCGCGTCAGTGGAGGCGACACGGTACGAGCAGTTGGCTGCAAACCTCGACAGTCGTCTGCAAGAGGTCACAGCGGCTTTCAAGGCAAACGGGCTCGATCTCAATCGGATGGATTTGGAAGACACTAGACTGGTTGGTGATACAGAGTCGGAGACTCAATTTGTGGAGGTGGTGTTTGCCAAGGTTCTCCCGTTCGATTGGGCGCGAGTCTCAGCAGTTGTGTGGAAAGCTTCAAGCAGCACCGAGTTCCAGCTGCCTCACGGGATCTACTCGGTCCGTTTGTGTTTTGGCGGTATCTTCTCAACCATATTGACTGACGGATATCTTGCGTGCACGCTTAGGCCCAAGCCACTTCCACTGATAATCTAAAGGTGACGCTCGAGCTCTCACTTCAAGCAAAACGACAGAGCCTCGGGTTTCGTTCCCACATCGCTCTTCGGCGCCGCCGACAAAAAGACGCCGAAAAAGATGTGTACGCGTGGGAGTCTGTTTCGACTGTAAGCTCGGATCACAAACCGTACGACGGGATCCAGGTGCAAGCCCACGGGTGGGCAATCATTGAAAAGCTGCCGACAAACGATCCGACGTCGATCGTGCAGTTCTGTGCACGGCTCGCCGTGGAAGATTCGCCCAGCACTCCAAGCATACTCAACGATGTCCTCGCGGAAGCATATAGTCTCAAATACGCGGCGATGCACGAAATGGTCGAGAATATGCTGCTGGAAGAGACATTGGGACTGCCCAAAGGGTGAATGCACTGAGGTAATCAAGGTTGAAGAAATGAATCAGATTAATTGGATTTAACTGTCGTGACTGACACGGGCAAGGTAGTCTCGATCGCGTTCAGGATGTTTGATGAGGGAGCCGTCGCAGGACAAATCTGGAGAGCATCCAAGTCAGACGGGAAACGCGCCGGTTTATTCGCTCCTTCTCATAGACTGAGACACCGGTGCCGTCTCACTGGGAATGTCGGGACGGCGGTTATGGTGTTCGAGGTTCTCAGGACGCTGGACACGTCGCTTATGGCTGACGAGACTATGAGCAAATCGCCCGGAGACGAAGGAGATCGATCACGCCAGAAAGGAGCCGAAAATGAACAAGTGACCCACTCGACGCAGTCTCATTGGCTTCATAGGGGATCAAAGCAGCTTGCCGTGGTTCTGAAGATTTGGTCCACGAAACTGAGGTAGACAGCGACAGTTGAAGGCTGAATTTTTGGACGAATTTTTGGAAACGCATGGCTCAATTCCAATCAGAAAGCCGAGGTCAAAAGCGCTCATCTCCGTAGGAGTCTCGCGCTAGCGTGCCTCTCGCGGTGCAGGGATATGCACGATCTACGGTATGAGTGTACATGGTGTTGTGGATTCCTAAACGATCCGACAAAGAGGTTGTAGGCTACCAAAGCTTCGGAGGCACTGCTGGTAGGAACACTGCAGGCAGAGGCCCTCGACTCGGACGGCGGCTCTTCTCGTTCCATGATTGAGAGCGGCCAGCGCCTGGCGATGCTGATTGAGACGGTGTTGTTCGACGAAGCGCTCGGTCTGGAGCCTCTCGTGGTCGTGTCGCGAATCCGTAGGACGATAGCGAGTGAACACGGATCATTGTCGCTTGCTGTTGCCTGAGTTCAGGCGTCCGTGTGAGACCATACACCCGAAGAAATTCTCCATGAACTGATGACATATCGCCAGGGATCAGCCTCGAGTATCTCCAAGCAGACGTTCAGGCATACTCCGTAATGGCCGATGCCTTGTCGTTGTCTCCGGCGCTCTGGGTACCTCACTTCGCGGACTTGCGTGGTCTCGCTGTCTCTGCGGTTCAGCGGTGCTCGATGGCCTCATCTTAACGCCCTGTAACAAGTCCAACAAGCGTTCCAGCCGCCTCACCGCGTCGTTCCTGCTCGACGAGACGCGTGGACTTCAACATGAGTAAGAAAATGTATTGACGTTGGTGTTCGGTCAAATGATCAATGTACTAAATTAAAGATGATAGTCTTGATAAGCCTGCTTTATCACAGGTGCGTCAGATGCTCTATGTGACTAATTCCACATAACGGAGGTCTGCGACAACAGAGACCGTCATCCTGAAGGCACTTGGCCGCAATGCAATGCTGGACGCGACGCCGTCGTTCTCGCAGCTCTTGATGGACTGGGACGCACCAGCGGCCTCGTCCTCCGCGGGCGAAATGCTCTTCGATCTGCTGGGGCCTCTGCCGGTCGACGAGCCGGCGTGCGAGTCGCTCGAGGACGATGTTGACGAGACTCGACTGGCAAAAAGAAGAAAGTGAGCCGCTCGACGCTCTGCCGCCAGCGCCAGCGGCAGGAACTGGTGCGGCTGCGACGCCACTTGAAAGAGCTCGAGACTTATTTGCAGAAGCTCCGGAGTGAGCGGCGCGCGAAAGGACGGCGGCCGCTTGAGCGTGTGGGAGCGCGTGGCCAAGCACCAGGCTGAGCTGAGACAGAAGGCCGAGACCGAGAATGCCAAGCTCTGTGGCCTTGTGGAGAAGCGCAAGAAGCAGGCGCAGAAGATCGAGAAAGCGATCCACCATCGGGCGTTGGAAGCAGTAGGGTTTTGAGGCTGGGAGGTTTGAGTCCTGGGGTTCTCACTGACTCTGGCTGTGGTATGCTGGCGAGCAGCAAACGCGAGAGGCCGTGTGTGAGAGGCAAGTGTCGGCGTCTTTAGTGGAGGCGACGTCCTCGACGAACTGGCAGAACACAAAGGAATCTCCGCTTTGGCGACAGATCTTCGACCGTGTCTTCAACAACGACGACTTCTGGATGGAAGACCCCGACCGAGACGAGGTCAATGTCACGTCGGACACCAGCGGCCAGACGGTCATCGAGCACGCCCATTGCAAAACGTACCCGTTCGATCTCGTTCGAACTAGTAAGGCGGTATGGAAAACCTACGGATCGGATTTCATGGACATTACCGGCGGCTACTACTCGGTACGAGTGCTTGGTAGCCGGTAGACCCCACCTTCCAAACTGAGTCCACGTCTTTATAGGCCACACGGGCGTCGGATGATCTCCTGGTGGCAGAGTGCCAGGTCGCCTTGGAGATGGGCGGGAATCCTTTGGTTTTACGGTCTGATTTCCGTATCCGCAAACTCGTCGAGCAGCCCAAGCGTGTTGTCATTGTGTGGGAGAACTGGCCCTGTCCAGACGACAAGATCGAGAGTGACGCCACTAGCCGGGTGTGTCTCTCCCTTGACGTCTGTGTATGCATGGACGAAGTCCGCTCCTCAGTCGATTCCGATGATGTGGCTACGATGGCGCTTGTTGTCTCAGTGTCCAAGCCGGCGTATACAGGTCCAAAGCTCAACAACAGAATTCTCGTGGCCGGCGATGGACTCGTGCAGTCTTATAGCGAGTCGAATCGGCGATTTGATCAGCTGGTGGAGTCTCATTTGCTCGACGAGTCCCTTGGGCTTCGGACGATCACAGCCGCAAAGTAGGGCGCATTTGGAAATCTTTAATGTGATTGGGCCGAAATGAACAATGGCCTCTGTGAGTTTTGACCAGAGTGTCGATCTGCCACGCCACCGTTTTACGATGCTCATTGATCGGACTCAACACGACCAATTTGGTGCGCAACAATCAGTATGGTGGGTGACAAGGCCGAGTCTAACTGGTCAGAAGGCGGCACGATGATCGCGCTGCTCGAGAACCGGGGTCTTCTCCAGCGTTCCGCTCGATGCTTTGGTGCTGGCGTAAAGACCCCCAATACGTGCAAAATAAAATCCTGTTTCTTTGTCGCCCTAGAAACACAACTCAACCGTCGAGGGCACACGACTGACGAGACAACAAACCAACCACGAACGTGTGCGAGGCGTTCCGTGTTCAGGGCTTTGAGCACGTAGATACGCGATTCGTCGCGAACAATTTGGCATGCTGGTGGGTGACGTCTTGTACTAGCGATCGCTGAGCACCGGATCTCTTTTCAAGTCATCAGTTGGAGTTGCCACCTGTCGCTAATGTACATCGGTCTTTCGTCGTACATCGCCATTGCAATCCATTCAGCAAATGCGATCTCTTGCGGTAATCGCAAATTCTTGGCTACAGAAAGTCATTGTCACGAGGTGGCACTGTTTTGGCTGTTGTTCATGGTATGATGGCCTTGACGGACGAGATGAACGAGGCCCAGTTCTGGTCCGAGTGGGAGGCCGACGCCGCGGCAATCGCGCTGCTCGACGGCGCGAGCGGCGCGAATGAACTGGCGCTGGGAGGGGCGATCGCGAGCCGCCCAGTGGACCCTCAGCCGGCGAAGAAGCGTGGCGAAGCCAGCGCCAGGTCTCGGTCGACGCTCTGCCGCCAGCGCCAGCGCGAGGAGCTGAAGCAACTGCGAGATGAAGTCGCTGAACTGACGGCGCGTCTGCCGTCACTCAAGTAGCAGAGCCGCTCTCCAGTCGTTCCCACTGGCGTGGCGGACATCTGGCGGCGCATCGCCTTCCACCAGCTCAAGCGCAAGCTGCACGCGGAGAACGAGAACGCGACGCTGCGGAGGCTCGTTGCTGAGCAAAACAGCCACGCGAAGCGACTCGAACGCATGGTCCGGAACAGCGCGCTAGAAGCGGTCGGTTACTCTTGGTCTCACCCGTCGTGGTCCTGTCTAACGTCGCAAACGTACTAGGAGTGTCGGCGAGCGCTTTCTCCTTCTGCTTCCATCGGCAGCGTCTCGGACGATGGGTTACTCAGTCCTGCATCCGTCCACCGGTCGCTGGAGGTCGAAAGCTACGATATCCAACCGAAACTGAATGCTGAAGGCCGTACCGTCCTAGAGGCCACCTACTCGAAAGTCTTCCCGTTCCGCGTGGACGAGACCGTGGCAGCCATGTGGCGCGCCTACTGCGCGACCTTCTTCCCGCTCGTGCAGGGATATTACTCGGTACGTAGTACGGGAGGGTGATACCATGCAGCGGCGTGCCTCGGACTCAGGGATCATGGGCGTGCAGGCTCTGAACTCGTCGGACACGCGACTCGACGCCAAGTTCGAAGTGCCGCTGACGATGTACGGCGTCGTCTACACAGCGCGATCGCGTTTCACGATGCGCCGAGAAGAACACGGACCCGCTCGCGTCGTCATCTCGTGGGAGTCTCTTCCGTGTGACGAGAGCGATGACTCAGCGATCGTTTCGGTGGACGTCAACGGTCGAATCACGATCGAGCAGGTCGAGGGCGACGACAAGTCCGACCCGCTGTGCGTCGTGCGCTTGAACTCGATTTCCTCTCCTTCGCCGATGTCGTCCCTCGTCGTGGATCCTCTCGGCCCCACGTACCGCGAACTCATCGACTACGAAGACACGGCCCGTCGCTTCTACGAGACCACTGAGTCCTACTTGCTGGACGACGCGCTCGGCCGGAAGAACAACTGCCTCGTGTCTGTCGTGTAGCCTGTTTGGGCTGCCTCGAGTACAAAATGAATAGAATTACAGACTTCTCTACTGAAGCTTCCTTGCTTGGAATCCGACAGATCTCCATGCTGGTAGGGTTCGGTGGTGTGCGGTGCTTCAACACGAGCACGGCTCGAAAACCACTGGCCAATGGCGACTCGCCCGCCCAGGCCAGGCAGTGTGGAGCTTCTACTTCCAACGACACGAGGCCCTCATCTTCGTCGTGGACGCGGTAGTCAACCGCCAGCGCATCGACGAGGCGGCGATCGAGCGGCTCGATATTTCTTAGAGCGAGGAGCTACGGGACGCCAATCCGCTACTCCGTTCACAGCAATTAGACTGTGTGCCCAATTAGGCTGTGTTCTTGATTAGTCTGATCCAGATTAAAACACGGTGGTCGGTTTCGGCGCTCACATTGAAGTTGAACACACATGGCATGGTCATCAAGTACAAGTGAGCGGTATAGATGTCGAGCAGTCGACGTAGCCCGACATATTGTGGGACAGCTGTGATGTGGGAAGCGGCTGTGTGTAGATCGACATTGCGCTCTCCTC